>PVKN010026558.1:0-13805 GCA_004027915.1 Capromys pilorides | reverse complement strand
TTATATAAAAAAATCACATTTTTATTTATTTATTTATTTATTTTGTATTTTTAGGGCAGGGTCTACAGGGCATTCAGGGCCTCACTACTAGGTCAGACTGTAGTGATCCACCTGTTTATAGCCTCCCAAGAGCTGGGAACACACACATGTACCATCATGTCCAGTCTCAATTGCTGTCTCAGTGCACCACAGGGGCGGGATCAGCGCGGCAGGCCTGGGGATCAAACCCCTGGCCCCTGCCCCTGCTTGCAGGTGCTTTAATCTGCTGAGCTATTTGGCCGGCTCCAAAACATCACATTTTTAAAATTCATTCTTTGGATGATGAATATCTGAGTTATTTCCAAGATCTAGCTAATACAAATTGTGCTGCTATAAACATGGGTGCACATATACTATTGTGGTATGATGATTTTAATTCCTCTGGGAAAATATCCAGAAGGGAAATAGCTGTGTCCAACGGGATCTCCAATCTTAGCTATGTGAGGAGCCTCCACACTGATTTCCACAGTGGCTGTAGAGTCTGCACTCCCACCAACAGTGGAGAGGGGCTTTTGTTTCTCCAAAGCTCCTCTAGCATTTGTTATCAGTTGATTTACTGATGATAGCCATTCTTTCTGGGATGAGATGGAACCTCAGTGCTATTGTTTGTTGATTTATTCTGTTACAAATGTAAAGATTTGTCTTATTTGTAGTGGGGGAAGGAAGAAGATAAAGAACTGTTTTCCAAATTGTTCTCCATTGTGTATACACGCTCACGTGCATATATATATATATATATGTATATATATATATATATGTATATATATATACACACACACACATACACATGCAAATATATGCACACAAACATCCAAATTATCCCCCCAAACAAAAAATCCAAGAATCAAAACCCTTTCACCCTCAAGTTGCACCAATACTTCATATGTTGACCTAAAGAATAGATCCCGGTAGAAAGTACAAATACAAAATCAAATGACTGATAGCTCAGTGGATTAAAGCACCTCCTTAGGCAGACACAGGGGCCAGGGTTCAAATCCCCGGCCTGCTGTGCCAGCCCTGCCCCCCCCCTGAGATTTCGATTGAGACTGGGCGTGGTGGTGTGCACTTGTAATCCCTATGCTTGGCAGGCTGAAAAACAGGAGGATCACTACGAGTTCGATCTGTGTAGTGAAACCCTGTAAACCCTGTACTAAATACATCTAAAAAAATCAAATGACTGAAAACTGTTGAACAGGCAGTTTTAATAATATACAAAATGCTGTATTATTGAACTAGTAATAGATGATGTCCTCTGTGTTGTTAAAACTTTGGAACCACATAGCTGATTTGTTAAATCTCGTCCATGCCAGCCTCCAAAAAGCAGAAAAGATTTTAGTTAGCTTCATTTTTTTCTAGTTTATTGATTTTTGTATTTTAGGGAAAGGTCTACAGGGTATTCAGGGTCTCACTACTAGATCGGACTCATAGTGATCTGCCTGTTTACAGCCTCCCAAGAGCTGGGATTACAGGCGTGAGCCACTACATCCAGTCTCAATTGCCATCTCAGGGCGCCCTGAAGGTAGGGCTGGCAGAGCAGGCCTGGGGATTGAACCCCTGACCCCTAGAACTGCTTGCAGGCACTTTAATCTGCTGAGCTATTTGGCTGGCTTCGTTAGCTTCATCAAACTTTTCTACAGGATCTGGAACATTATCATCTTCCTCAGTATCTTCTGGTTTTGGTGCTTTGTTATCTGTCTTAGTTACTTTTTACTCATTGCTGGGACAAATACTCGACACTCAAAATGAAGGAAGGAAAAGTTTATTCAGCTCACAGTTGCTGGAGGTTTCAGTCCATATTTGGCTGACCCAAGGCTCAGTGGAACAGGGCAGAGGGCATCCAGATCATGGCAGCAGAACAGCAACAACCACAACAGAGGCAACTGACCAACCAGGGCAACAGAGCAACAGCAACTGTCCATCTCTCTGTCTCTCTTTATATTACGTTCAGGCTCTCTGCCTCAGCCTATCCACCTTAGGCCACACCAATAATCCCAGCTGTACTCAGACCAATAACCCCATCCGTACTAAAACACATGATCCCAGTGGATCAAGAGTCAAGTAATCCCAGCAGTACTCAGACCCATAGTCCCATCAGTACTAAAACACATAATCCCAGTGGATCATGACTCAAGTCTCAAACCCTACAAGTCCCCACCCCATGATTGCATGAGGCTTTGGGGGAACAACTAGACATAAGCCATAACATTATCCTACACTTGCCGTGGGAACTGTTCAGCTAATTTCCTAAGGCTTGCTAAGCTGTCGGCACCAAGCTGACTTAATATTCCAGGAAACATTTCTGTGATTGGTTTGGCTGCTGCATGACCAGTAATCCCTAAGGTATTAGCAGAGAGAGAAGTCTAGACTTCGGAATCATTGAAACGAATTATTGTCCTTTCATCTTTAATCATGTTCACCTCTTCAATACCAGCTATATTATTCACTGCCAGTTCTTTCAGAGAACTCTGAGGCATATTGTTATGAACCGTAGCTATTCCAGGTGCCACCTTCTTTCTGTGAGCTCTTCCTTTGCCCCCTAGCTGCTCTTGAGCCTGAAGTTGGGCTAACCTTTCTGGGCTCATGCTGTTGGTAAATCTGAAGGAGGGAGGGTCCTTCAACACCAGCACAAGAGCAAGAAGGCTGCCTCAGCTGAGACAGAAAGGTGGCGACAGCAGGGGGGCAGCGAGAACAGAGCCCATGTTATAATTTGCATGTTTTGACTGACCAATAATGTTGAACATTTTTCATGTTTTTTTTACCGTTTGCATTTCTGTGTCTGAGAAGTGCCTATTCATCTCTGATACCCACTTTTGGGTTGGGTCTTTGAATATGGGGGTCTGATCTTTTTCCAATTCTCTATACGTTCTGGATATAAGTCTTCTCAGTGGAACAATTGGCTATAATATTTTTCTATTCTATGGGTTATCTTTTCACTCTATTGCTGATCTGTTTTGTTGTACAAAAGCTTTTTAGTAAGGTGAGATTTCACTTGTTGATTGCATTATTTCCCTTGAAGTCTAAGTCTTGTATATATATTATATTATATTATAGTATATTAATGTATTTGGTACAGGGTCTCGCTATGCAGCTTGGACTTGTAGTGATCCTGCCGTCTCAGTCTCCTCAGCTCTGGGACTTTAGGCATGTGCCACCATGCCTTCATAGTGGCCAGCTCAGCCTGCTGGGCATAGGGCTGGCGCTGCCTGTGGTGCCGGGGATGGTGAGTTGAAACCATTTATGTTGATGGTTATAACTTATGTTGACTTTTCTTTCTCATGTTTTTGTTATTTGTTTCCTGTCTTTCTGTTCTGTTCAGCTGTTTGCCATGCCTAGTGGTTTCATCCTGTAGCAGCTGGGTTTTTTTTTTTTTTTTTGTTGTTGTTGTTGTCTCTTATCACTTTTAAGATATCTATCTTTTGGGGTCGGAGATAGTTCAGAGGCATAAGTACCTACCTGGCAAGCACAAGGACCCAAGTTTGATGCCCTGCCCCTCAGGCCGCAGAGCTCCGCTCTGGATTCCCCTGATGCTGGGCATCACTACATTCTGGGAGTGGTGGCGCATACCTGTAATTCCAGCGCTGGGAGGATGAGCCAGGAGGATCTTGGAGACCAGCCTCGGGGCTGCAAAAAGTGAGCACAAGGCCAGCACGAACTGCATAGAGAGATCCTGTCTCAAAAACAGGCAACAACAGCAACGCAAAGATATTTATCTTTTCCTGGTTGTGAGGTGAATTCCTGCCTTCTGGATCTGATCCGCCTCTTTCCCTTCATTTACTCTGCCGGAATACTTTCAGTGGAGTTTCTCATCTCCTTCATTTCTGTCTGGATCTGTTTCACTGAGTCCATTTTTTGTTTCTGTTTTTCATTTATGATTTCTATCATTTTCCTGAGCTCTTCTTTTTGTTTATGTGTCTGTTTTTATTTGGATAGTGATTTCTTTTTGTATCTTAGAGATTCGTTTTTTTCACTTCTACTGCTGCAGTTTTGGCGGGGCAATGGTGGATCTACAGGACACGGGCTTATAGTCTTTCCACTGGCGCTGCTTTCTCCCTTCCCGCCAGAAGCCCTGTTCCAGAGCATGGAGGGCGAGCACAGGGCCGACTCACTCTCCTACAGGCGCTGCGGACCCGGGACGACAGAGGACACGCAGAGCACGGACTCACTCTCCTCTTGTGGGCGCTGCGGACCCGGGGCAATGGAGGGGGCACAGAGCGTGGACTCGCTGTCTTCCTACTGGGGCCTGGGACCCGGGCCAGTGGAGGACACGCAGAGCGCGGACTCGCTCTCCTCCTACTGGGGCCGCGAACCCAGGGTGATGGAGGACTCGCTGAGCGTGGACTCGCTCTCCTCCTACTGGCTCCACAGACCTGGGGCGATGGAGGACTCGCTGAGCGTGGACTCACTCTCCTCCTACTGGCGCCTGGGACCTGGGGCAATGGAGGACACGCGGAGGGTGGACTCACTCTCCTCCTATTGGCGCCTGGGACCTGGGGCAATGGAGGACACGCGGAGCGTGGACTCACTTTCCTCCTACTGGCTCCACAGACCTGGGGCAATGGAGGACACGCGGAGCAAGGACTCACTCTCCTCCTACTGGCGCCTGGGACCTGGGGCGATGGAGGACACGCCGAGCAAGGACTCACTTTCATCCTACTGGTTCCACAGACCTGGGGCAATGGAGGACACGCGGAGCGTGGGCTCGCTCTCCCATTGGCGCCAGGAAAGCGGAGCAATGGAGAACTCCAAACGCTACGACTCACTCTCCTCCTACAGGAGCCGCGCACCCGGAGCACTGGAGGAGACGCGGAGCGCGGACTCGCTCTCCTCCTGCTCCGAGCGCCGTCCCCTCGGGCCAGTGGAGGATGCACTGAGTGTGGACTCGCTCTTCTACTGCGGCCGCCGGTCCGGGGCAGCGGAGCGGGCGCAGAGCGCGGACTCGCTCTCCTCCTCCAGGGGCCGCGAACCTGGGGCGGTGGTGAAGGCGCCGAGCGCGGACTCGCTCCTCCGCTGGGGCCGCGAGCCCGGGGCGATGGAGGGCGCCCCGAGCGCCGACTCGCTCTTTTCCCACGAGGTCACTGGACCTGGGGCAGTGGAGATCGCGCAGAGCGCGGACTCGCTCTCCTGCGGGCGCCCCGGACCTGGGGCGCCGGACGACATGCAGAGCGTGGACTCGCTCTGCTCTTACTGGCGGGGCCGACCCAGGGCCACGTGGGGAGCACAGAGCGCGGACTCGCTTTCTTACTGGCGCCGCGGACCCGGGGCTGTGGAGGAGGCACAGAGCGTGGACTCGCTCTCCCCCTGCTGGAGCAGGCGACCGGGGGCGACGGAGGAGGCGCAGAGCACGGACTCGCTCTCCTACTGGCGCCGCCCACCGGTGCCCGTGGAGGACATGCAGAGCATGGACTCGCTCTCCTCCTATTGTCCCCGCTGACCAGGGGGCCGGGCAATGGCAGGGGGCCGTGGACTCCCTCTCCTCTATTTTGTTTTATTTAGAACAGAACTGTTTAAACTGTACCCCATGGGAGATTCTGGTCACTGTTCCGACGACCAGAAGCGCACATGCAAACGTAGCTGATCAGGACTTAAGGCCGTGTTTTATTTCTTGACAGAAAATCTATCTGCACTTTGCTCATGTCCAAAGACTTTGCCTGAGACTGAGATTAAAGGCAGGGGACTAATTTATGTTGTATAAGAAATTTCAAGGCAGCATATTGTGGAAGTGGTGGCATAGTTAATGTTGGGGTGCTTTAGCCAGATCTATGTTGAAAATCAAGAGCAAATGGCCCAGTAGAATGATTTAAAATGTGTTGAGTTTGGCCAGAAAGGAAGCTCCAGTAAATGGGTGAACTGAAAGATGGGTCAGGGGAGAACTTGGTTGAAAGATGGCCGAGGGATATCACAAAAACCAGGATGACTCCCCCTTTTTGTAACCACAAAATTGCAAGGGTGAAAGATTTCACTTTGGGAAGAGAGCCCCAGGAGTCCTATTTCAGAATGCGATTGGCCTAGAGAATTAGTTCCTCAGAGTTTGGTTCATATACTCAACAATACAGGCCAAGAGAGAAGGAAGCCTGGCTACCATTCCAGCTGGTGGCCAACTTTGGCTTTATCCATGTCGTGCTGGCTTAAGGTGCTTGCAGAATGGAATCATTGTGGGGAAGCTAAAATTTCAGAGGAGACCCCAGAACGCTGGAGAAGCTAGGAACATGTGACAAGAGCTACAAGGAGTGAACGAATAAAGCTGGTCCAGGAGAGAAGTTTCAAGAACATGCAGCGCTGTGGGGGAGCAGCCACCCAAACCCTTTGGCGTTCACATCTTGCAGCAGACTGTCTTGGATGATGGACGTGAAACTATGGGATTTGATGTTTGCAGTGCAAGACCCTGGACTTGCCTTGGTCCTGTTCTTTTCAATATTCCTATTGTACCTTTTTGAATGGAAATATTTATCTTATGGTACTGTATGTTGGAAGCATTTAACTTGCTTTTCATTTGTGTACCGGGCTTGCAGCTAAGAGTTTGCTTTCCATCTCAGAGGAGACTTTGAACTTGGACATGTTAGCAGTGCTGAAACTGCTAGGATTTTGGCAACTCTTGGAGATGAGCTAAATGTCATTTGCATAAAGTGACCTGCATGAGTCTTTTGAGGAACTGGGGTGGAATGTTACAGCTTGTATCTCGATGTACCTCCAAGGTCTCCTGTGCTCATAAGTGGGGGTTTTCATAGGTGGCTGGATTAAGGTGTGTGATGCTGAGATTAAGGGTGTATGATTACCAGATTAGCCCACTGATTGGTTAAGCGTAGCTCTGGGTGTGGATAACAAGGCCCACCCTGAGTGTGGGTGGTACCACCCAAAAGGTGGGTAATCTGGAAGGGACAAAAGTAATCTGGTGCTGCTGGTTCTCTGTTACTTCACTGCTTTGCTGCCTTCTTCTAACCATGAACTGTTTTTTCCCTCTGTGATGGCTCTCTGCCATGGGGCACCCTGCCTTGTAGAGAGCCACCTATGACTGAAAACTCTACAAACTAAGTAAACCTTTTCTCCTTTAACACTGAGTGTTGGATTTTTTTTGTCTCAGCGATGGGAAAAGTAGCCAAGACAGCTCTCATTGTTCTAGCTGTGCCACAAGGACAGACCTTGCAGTCTCCAACCTCCCGGCTTGCCTCTTTCTCTGTCTTCACATCCCTTTTCTTCTGTGTTTAACCTCCCTGTTCCTGTCTCTCAGAAGGACACTTGGGATGACATTTAGGACTCTGGAGGATAATCTAGGATAATCTCCCAATTTTGAGTGCTTAATTTATTGAAAATGTGGAATGAATAGATTTTGAGAAGGGAGGAAAGACAAAGGGGCAGAGGAAAAAGCGAAAAGGCCTATTAGTGATTTGGTGTATCTGTTGTCCTGTTTTGTTTTTTTTTTAGACCGTGTATTGCTATGGATAAGTTAGGACTCTCAACCTAATTAGGACCCTCACACTCACTCCAAGGTTCACTTTCTTTTTGACCCAGGCCAGAGCCAAAAGAAAACCACAGAACAGTCTGCCCAACTTTGACCATGGCAGAAAGCTACAGCCCCTCAACTTTCACCAGGGCAGAAAGCCACAGAAACACTCCTTTGTTAACATCAAAAGTCCCCCATTTTGTTCTACCAAGATGACCCTTGCCTTGCTTATTCTGCCTCCTGCCCTTGATCCCTGCAGAGACCTTCAAGCCGTAGCCACCACTGGACACTTCACTGCCTGCTGATCAGGTGTGTGGGGGACCATGCAGAAAGGCATCAGCTGCTGCTAGAATCCTAAAATTACTGGGCTAAAGCAAAACCTGATGCAGCAAGAGGGGGAGTCATCAAGGCTGAAAAAAGCAAGAAAGGAAGAGGAGGAGAGTAAGGAAGAAGGGGAAATGGTGCACTGCTCAGCCTCATGAAGCTTATCACATTGGCTTTCCTGATGGGAACTCAGCTTTCCTCATTACTGAAGGAGCTTGGGACCTCCTTGTGGCTGAGCATGGCTATAGTACTTTTGTGGGAGCTCTGGTGTTTACCTTGAGCATTGCTTCCTAGTTCCAGTTAAGATCCCTCAGCATGGTAGCATGGATCCTTCATCCCACTGGCATACATCTCTTCTCTTCTCTCTCTCTCTCTCTCTCTCTCTCTCTCTCTCTCTCTCTCTCTCTCTCTCTCTCTCTCTCCTTCCTCCACTCCCTCTCCTGTCATTCGCAACTTAATAACTCTTTCCTTTTGAGTAAATTCATTCCCTTTTCTCAGATCTGTTGTACCCTCCAGATTCTATTTTTCTCTTTCAGGTTCTCACACTAAGAAGACAATATGATGTTTGCACATATGGGTATGATTTATTTCGCTTAAATGTGTTGCTACTTTTTTTTTTTTAAATGTATTTGGTTGTTTCAGGGTCTCACTTCACAGCTTGGACTCATGGTGATCCTCTGGTTTTCAGTCTCCCCAGCACTGGGATTACAAGTATGTGCCACCATTCCAGGACTCTGGCTGGCTCAGCCCACCCTGTGGGGCAGGGCTGGTACAGCATATGGTTCTGGGGGTTGAACTGCTGTCCCTTAGCTTGTCTAAGTTTGCCTAAGCAGGTGCTTTAGTCTGCTGAGCTATCTTGCCAGCTCTGTTTTCTACCTTGAACTCACTACCTCATGTACCCCAGCGTAGCCTCCAATTCACAGTGATACTCCCATCTCAGCTCCCTGAGTGATGGAATTACAGGACTGTACAAACACACTTTATGATCATTTATTTTTTCTATCATTTATTTATACTAGAATGGTTTCTTTCTTTCTTTCTTTCTTTCTTTCTTTCTTTCTTTCTTTCTTTCTTTCTTCTTTTTTGTGGAACTGGGGATCGAACTCTGGATCTTGCACTTGCCAGGCAGGCACTTTTGCTCCTGAGCTATCCCCCCGACCCCCATGCACAGACTTTCTAGCTTCCACTACTGACCTTTAGGTCTATCTGGCACAGTTCCATGAAGTAGGATCCAGGCCCTCAGCTGGATTCTTTACTATTTAGTGTGTGGATATATTTCCTGTGCTTGTTCTTTATGATTCTTGAGTGATACCTTATAAACTAATATTATAAAATATGTCTTTTATTATGTTGTTACCCTTGCAAAAACCCCAAACTATGGCATTAGCTATTAGAAAGAGGCGGGGTGATGGAGGGTGAAGGGGAAACTAACGGATATCTCAGGAACGTTTCTTATGGCTCTTGGGACAGATTCTGCCACCATGTGGCAGGGGAGAGGGGAAGCGTGCAGTGCTTGTGCTTTTCTGCAGGTGGGAGAGGCCCATTGGCAGTCCTTGAAGGTTGTCTGCTATGATCTTTCTGGGTTCTAGGGATGCCTGTTGAGTTCTGCCTGCAGTTATTTGTTTCTCATTTTTTTAATTTTTAGAGCCTCTTGAGGTTGCTTCTCTAATGCTATCATACTTGCTCCTTCTATCTTATTTGGTTGTGGTATTCTTATGATCATTTAGGTCTTAAGCTTATCTTCCTATCTAAAGCAGTACGTGAGTTATAGTTGCTAAGGGACGTGTTCAGGTATTTAAACCTCCTGTAACTTCCTTGTGTATGTTGTAGCTCACCAGATATAATGATATTTCTTGTCAATTTTTGAGTGAAGCACAGCTGTTGTGTTCAAATCCCCATTTTTTCCTTGCCTGATCTGCTGGTGGTTGGTGGAGTAGCTATGTGCTGGGAATAAGGGTCCTTGCAGGCAGGAACAACAGTTTCTGCGTGAATTCAAGGGGCTCCTGGACTAGGCAAGGACACAAACTAGGAGGGATGACCTCCTGGGAAGCGTTGGGACTTTGGGGTAATGGCAGAGCTGCACTCCTCGGCATTTTTGGCTTTGGGGAAACTGGGAAGAGCTGTTAATCATGGGCAACTCTAGCCCTGGGTAACAGGACTGAGCTGCCTTCTAGGACAATTCTGGCTCTGGGACACAGGGTAGACTGAACATGCATCATGACTGCAGCTTTAGGGGGGCTGTGCAGGATGGGCTTGATTTTTTTTTGGTGGAGCCAGGGATTGAACTCAGGATCTTGCACTTGCCAGGCAGGTACTTGTGCCCCTGAGGTATCTTCCCGGCCTGGGCCTGATGTTGATTTGCATATGGCACCGTCATTGATTAGGCCAAGCCCCACATACGGTGTGACCCTGATGTGAGGTGATCCCATTTTTATCTTCTTCTGGTTTAAAATTTTAAAAAAATCTTTTATTTGATAAGGGTCTCACTATGCAGCTTGGACTCCTAGTAATCCTCCTGTTTTCAGCCTCTGCATCACTTGGATCACAGGCACACAGCACTAGGTCCAGTCTCAGTCACCATCTCAGCATGCCCTGGGGGTGGGACCAGCACAGCACTCTGGGAATCCAATTCTGGTCCCTGCACCTGTCTAAATAGGCATTGTAGGCTGGGGAGATAGCTCAGTAGAATAAGTGCTTGCCTTGCAAGTATAAGGGCCTGAGTTCAGAGGGGAAGAGGATGAGCTGTGGATTCTTCTGGAGAGGCTCGTCATGCTGGTTTTCCTGATATGAGCTCAGCACTTTTCATCATTGGAGGAGCTCAGGTCCTCTCTCTTCCTGAAAATGGCTGTGGTTCTTTTTTTTTTTTTGTGTGTGTGGGGGACCTCTGCTCCTTACTTGGAGTGTCACCTGGTTCCAGTGCAGATTCCTCACCCTGCGGCACGGGTCGTTCATCCCACTGGGGTAGACTTTCAAGATTCCACCACTGAACTTTGGGATTTCCAAGTATAGATCCTTGAAACAGACTTGCATGAGACATTGTTGTGAGTTCTTGGCCTCTAGCTGGATTCCTGGAGGCCACTGCCATGGGCTCTAGGTCTTCAGCTGGACTCGTGCAGGACTTTGCCTTAGGATCAAGGGACTGAGCTAGATTCTTTGGTCTCTAGTGTGTGGACAAAGTTCCTGAACTCTTTTACATTCGATTCTTTGAGGAAATATTATAAAATAATCCTATAAATTGTATGTCCTATATTAAATCTTTCCCTGTGTAAATCCTGACTACAATAGTATCTAAACGATTATTGGTAACTCAACAGCTATCTTCAAAATGTCACTTGTAGTTTTTATTTTATAAACTTGGGATCCATTTTGGTGAAATATTATAGCATTTGATTTTTTCTCCAAATGTAAGTTAAAGAGTAAAGGGAGAAGACATCAAATTTAGTTTTATAACATGAACCAAGAACCCATCTAGGAAATCTTCAGCTTTTCTTTCTTCTCTCCTTCCTCACTTTTTCTGGTTGTAAATGTGTGTTGTTAATTGACAATGGTACAGGAAAACAGCTCAAGAATTAAAGGAAATACTGTTATGACTTACATAAGGAAAAAGAAGTGTGAACTGATAACCCCATTTTGACTAATCTATTTTTAAAAATGTATTTAGTACAGGGTCTACAGGGTCTCACTACACAGATTGAACTTGTAGTGATCCTCCTATTTTCAGCCTCTCAAGTTCTGGGATTACAGGCATGCACCATTACACCCAGTCTCATTGACCCTTTCAGTGTGCCCTGGAGCTGAGACTGGCACAGCATGCTGGGGATTGAACCCCTGGCCCTGTGCTTGCCTAAGTAGGCACTTTAATCTGTTGAGCTATCTGGCTGGCACTGACTCATCTATTTATAGTTATAAACCTGTATAACCTGTAGCTACAGAGAAAAGATTATAAGTCATCATGGTCAATGCATTTGAGAGTCCATTCTGACTTGTAATTGTTTTATGTTTTCTTGCATATTCCTCCATCTGTTAATCTGTTTTAATAATTGAGTAAAGTACCTGCAGCCTAATCTTTCAAAGAAAAAATTTTCTAGTTCATATAATTTTTCATTTTCAAGAGAAGGAAAAATGTAAATAAAATAGTTTCAAGTCAGACTGAAAGACAGTAACAATAATTGATACTTTGCAAATTGGTATCTTCACGGCAGTTGCTCAGACTACTACAAGATGTACCTAGCATTTATTTATTTATTTATTTTTGCTATACTGGGGGTTAAACTCAGGATCCTGTGCTTGCCAGGCAAGCACTTATTCTACTGAGCTTACTATAAGATACAGACATGAAAAAATGTCCAGACAATACTAGCACAGGCCTTGCTTTTTTTTTTGTTTTTTTGAGACAGGGTTTCACTGAGCAGTTCAGGCTGGCCTTGAACTCACTTTTGTAGCCTAGGCTGGTCCTGAACTCGCACTGATCCTCCTGCCTCAGCCTCCCAAGTGCTGGGATTACAGGCGTGCGCCACCACACCCGGCCCACAGGCCTCTCTTTTAGTGAACTAAGAGAAACAAGCTCTATAATCTTCTTTTTAAAAAATGTATTTTAGTAAAGGCCCTACAGGGTCTACAGGGTCTTACTATGGAGGTCGGACACCTAGTGATTCTCCTGTTTTCAGCCTCCCAAGTGCTGGGATTACAGGTGTGAGCCACCATGCCCAGTCTCAATCGCCCTCTCAGTGCACCCTGGGGGTGGGGCTAGAAAGTCTTTGTCAGCAGGATGCAGGATCTGTGCCAAGCAGGCTGAGGGAGTTTCACCGGAGACAGGAAGTGATGCTCAAGGTAAGGTCTAGAGTGATCCTGTGAAGAACCATAGCCATCTTCTGAGACCATAAGGACCTCCACTCCTCTGATGATGAGGTAGCTGAATTCACATCAGCAAAGCCAGCATGGTAAGCTTCTCCAGGAGAATCAACAGCACATCATCTTCCCCTCTAGTTCTTTTCCTATGCTGTTGACAACAGTCCTCAAATGGCCTTTCTACATGGGCTCTGAATCAGAGCCATGTTGATTCAGTTCAGCTGAGTGTTTCAAGCTGACCATTAGTTAATGCACCACAGCCAGAGCTCCAGGCACAGTTTCCACCTAACACAATAGACCGGCTTTCTGTCTGGCTAAGCAGAAAGGGTTAAGCCTTATATTTCAAAGAAAAAATTTTCTAATTCATACAATTTTTCATTTTAAAGAGAAGAAAAAATATAAATAAAATAGTTTCAAATCAGACTGAAAGACAATAACAATAATTGATACTTTGCAAATTGGTATCTTCATGGCAGTTGCTCAGACTACTACAAGATGTACCTAGCATTTATTTATTTATACATAAATTTATTGAAGTTGTTCTGCTGTGCCTGGTACTCTGGTCACATGTGAGACACAACTCAGTGCTTCTGTCTTCACTGGGTCTGCAGAAATCTCATTAGTCTTGGGCAGATTTGCTTCTCCTCTGAGTACCCCAAACTTGCAGAAGCCTCTGAATGGCATCAGGTACCTGTTCTGTGGACACTGGAATATATGCTGCATAACCAGTGTTAGTCCCCAGCCAGCAGGAATCCATGACGGGAGCCTCAGAACCAAGGCTCCATTCCTTCCTGGTCTTATTTCCCAGCTTGAACAGCTGTCACAAACAGGGCATTATAGCAAGAGATCCACTCAACCTGAGTAACCTCCATACGAACTCATGTACTTAAAAGAAAGGTAAAAAGAAGTGTATCTTATAAGATTAAAGATTATTGGGCTGGGGGGAAAATGCTCTCTTGAAAAGACAGAAATTTTCCTCCTCCTCCCTCTTCTTTTCATCTCTCATCTCTTTCTCCTCTTCCTTCTTTCCTTTTTTGATCTTCATCTTTGTATTTGTCTTCATGTTCTTCTTTTTTATTGGCACATTTTTAAATTTTTCACTTATTTTCTTTTGGTGGAGGTTGGTTTTACCACCCATTTTCTTATCTCCCTTTTT
>PVKN010026557.1:0-13793 GCA_004027915.1 Capromys pilorides | reverse complement strand
TGGCTGTCTTTGACAGTAATCTTGTATTTTAACTATTCTGTTTTTAATTTATTCCACTTGAAAACTGTGATGATCTTTTTGACAAGTGCAAAGGTACCTTGTACAATGCATTTTTATAATAAGATATTTGATAAATTCATCTCATTTAAAGCACCCTTAGCTGCTTTCCCTTGCCAAGGATAAATGCTCTCCTGATTTCCACTAACTTAAATTAATTTTTCCTACTTTTGAACTTTATATGACTGAAATTATTTTTTTTATTCTGGCTTATTCCAGCATCGTGTTTGTGAAAATTTTCCATGTTACTGCCTGTGGATATAATTTGTTCACTCTCATTATTGGCTAATGTTCCTTTGTATAAATATACCATAATTTATTTATCTGTTTGAAGGTTGATGCACGTTTGGATAGTTTCCATCGTTGGGGTGTTATGAATAGTGTTGGCATAAACAGGCCTGTCTGTATTCTGGAAGAATATGTGTATGCATTTCTCTTGAATATCTAGAAGAAAATGAAATTGCTGGATGGTAAGGATGTGTGTTTTTACAGAAACTGCCCAACAATTCCCAAAGTGATAATATCAGTTTACACTGTTGCTAGAATTGTGTGGAAAGTTTCATTTGCTTCACATTTTTGCCAATTTTTTTTCTTTTTTCATTTTAGTGTTATGGTCATTATAAATTGGCTTAAATTTGCATTTCCCTAATAACTAATGTGGCTAAATGTCTTCATATTTTATGTACTGTTTCAGTATTACCTCTTAAGAAATATCAATTCAGATGATTTATTCAAATGATTGTTTTCTCCTTAGAGAATTATGATAATTATTTGAATATTCTGTTACTTTGCCAGACACCTGTACTGTATCTTCTTTCATTATGCGATTTCTTTTTTATTTTTTTTTTTATTTTTATTTTTTTTAATTTATTTTGGTTGTTAGAGTGTCTCACTATGCAGTTCGGACTCGTGGTGATCCTCTTGCTTTCAGCCTCCCCAGCCCTGGGATTTCAGGCATATGCCACCATGTACCCAGACTCTGGCAGGCTCTGCTTGCTCTATGAGCGGGATGGTGCGGGTTGGTGCAGCATTGGTACCAGGGGATCAAACTGTAGTCCCTGCAGTTACCTAAACTTGCCTAAGCAGTTCCTTTAGTCTGCTGGTCCTTTTTCTTTATTTTTAACAGTGGTTGTTTTGGTTTAGTTTGGTTTTGGTGAACAGGTTTTAATTTCATTACATTCCAGTTTATATTCTTTTTTAATTTAAATCCTATATAAGATATTTTCATATAATTCATGATCATGATGATAGTTTTTCCCCTAATTTTTCTATTATTTTCTTTTTACATTTAGATTTTCAATTTATTTGGAATTAATTTTTTAGTGTGGTGTATATCAGAGTTTACACCTTGTTCATCAGTTTGGCTTTCCCTGTTATTTAGACAATGCACCTCAGTACTGCGTCTAAGAATCTGTTGAACATCCATCCATGTGTGGGTTTTTGGGGGGCCTTGCTGTTCCATTGTCTATCCATGTGTCAAGAGTACAGGCTCTGAGGTGCTGCAGCTTTGTAACAAGCATTGCTATCTAGAATGTATAACCTCTTCCTTGTTCTTCAAAATTGCTATGGCTGTTCTTTGCCAGTTTATTCATTTAAATAGAAAAGAGGAACAGGTATCAGATGTGAATAGTTTGGAAGATTTGGCTAGGGGCTATGAAAAGTAGTTTTGTTTTAAATTATTGTATGTTTCTAAGCACTATGGGACTGAAGAGTGAGATAGCTGCAAACATACTTTTCTAGGAGAGTGACTAAGTGAATTGAGTAGAGAAATGTGGTAAACACACTGAGTAGTAATGAAAGCCCACTTGAGACTTATGATCTTAAATTCTAACAGAGATAGCCGTCATTTGTTTGATTTGCTCCTGCCAGGCCCAGTTGCTAGTGTGCAGGTGAAGTGTAGCTCCAGAAGTGGGCTTAGTTGGTCTTGGGCAGAAGGTCTTCCAAATGAATTGAGTGGCGGAACAGAGACTTGAATGTAGACTATGGAGGGAAATCAAAAGTGAATCAAAATAGCGTGAGAAATCTATAGTACAGTTGGAAAGCTGAAAAGATACATAATAGTGATTGAAAGGTATGTGATTACAACCACAATATTGTAAGTAGGACAGCTTCAAAATGAGAGAGGAGTGAGTTACTTTCCAAGGCAAGATGGAAAAATATCATTTTTGGAGTGAGGAAGGAATGATATTACTGAGACGTGGGGTTGGATGAGCATTCTGATATCTAATATTGAGAATTATGAGAGACATAATTGTAAAGAGGATGGCAGGTCAATACTGGAATCGTGTGAATGAGGGATGAGGGAATGGCCTGGCATTGAGTAGATGACTGTATGTAACTGTAAAGCTAGTTGGTCTGTTGGCTGATGCCTTTTTCTTTGAAAGAGGTGAGGTTTTGAAGGGACACAGCAGCCAAATTGTACAGAAGTGCCAGGGTGGCCCTAGAGGTCACCCATCCCAGCTCCAGGCTCTGGTAATCAGGCTGTGGGTAAAAGGCCACCTCCAAGTTGACAATAGAATAGGAACAACCAGCAATCAGCTAGAGCAAAAAGGTAGAAGGAAGGATGTCTAGGAAAGAGAGAAGGTGAAAGGGAGATCTCAGAAGAACAGACTTGTAATGACAAGGCTTATTGGAAAGGATCAGAGTCTCAAGTTAGGACAGGGAAGAGTTGCATAAGAATAGAGATTAGAATCACGTTGAGTGCTCATATGTTAGAAGGATTGCAGTTATGGTGACAGCTTAAAAAATAGGACTACAGCCTTTGAGGTAGCTCAGTGGATGAAGGGCCTACTTAGGCAAGATTAGGTACTGGGATTCGATACCTGGTATCACATGCCACACTGACCCTGACCCCAGGCACACAGAGCTGGCTACCAAGTCTGGACATGGTAGTGCACACCTGTAATCCCAGTGCTGAGAAGGCTCAGACAGGAGGATCACTATGAGTCTGAGCTGCATAGTGAGACCCTGTACTAAATACATTTTTTAAAAAATAGAGCTTAAAGTCATGTTGATATTTTTTTTTTAATCAGGAGCTCTTAGGAGATAGTAAAATTTGCTTTTAATTATAACCTGTCTCCAGAGATTGACAGGTCTGTCTGTCCATCACCAACTACTACACTCACACAGTCAGGCACACAGCAGCTTAAGCAGGGACCCAGGAGGAAGGCACCCAGTAGCCTGTAGAAGGTTGATATATAGTGGAACACATCTTCCAGAAGTTCACTAAGTATTGTCTTAGATATAAGTTTCTCAATTCATAATTGTACTAGTGTTGGACACTCAGAGACTAAATAGCTGAATTTTTCAAGACATTCCCAAGAAAAAGTCAGAGGGCTGGCAAGATTGCTCAGCAGACTAAGTGCTTACTTAGGCAAGCGCAGAGGCCAGGGTTGGATTCCTGGCACCACATGCTGTGTCGGCCCTGCCCCTGGGCATTGTGAGCTGGCGATGGAGTCTGGACATAGTGGCACATGCCTTTAATCCAAGCACTGAGGAGGCTGAAAGCAAGAGGATCACTGAGTCTGAGCTGTGTAGTGACACCCCACGCGCGCGCGCAAGCACACACACAGAGTTCCCCTCAGCTCACATTATAAAATCAAGGTTAGGCATGTTTCTCCTTCCATATACTTCTTTTCATCAAGGTCTAGTTTTAAGTAGTATTCTATACCTAGAGAGTACTCAGTATAAGTTACTAAGACTTCATTCATTTATAAATAAGTAATACTTAAATGTTTAGAAAAATAAATGTTTAGAAAAATAAATGTTCAGAAAAAAATAGGCATCCCTCTAAGCCCTATTTCAACCTTAGAAAATTAACATAACCAGAGGACAGGGCACACTTCAAAAGCATGTACTGTATTTCGTAAAGAATAGCTCTGAAGTCAAGAGCATTCAGCAGACAGCTGCCTGTTCCTATGTGACCCTATGGTTTTCTAACAGTAGAATTGTAGTCAAGAAACTATTGGCACACCCTAAGGATCAAAGTCCCCAGCGTTTAGTGAGTCTTTTTGAAAAGGCACCTTTTGAAGTGAAGCTCTGTTCAGGTAATACCATCGAGTTTCCTAAAAAGCTGTTCTCCAAGGTAGAAATGTATCCAGGTACAGAGGGCTGGGAATACTGGATTTTATCCTGTGAACTTTCTCAGATCAAAGATGGAAGACCCAGAGCCTTAGAGCTTTTAATATGAGCTCAGTACGAAAGCTCCTTGTAGGTTAAAGTTTGGTTTCATTCTTCTTTTTTTCCCCCAGAGAAATTTTCTAGAACTAATTTTGATTTAATCTTTTCCCATATTTTACTTTGATGTCTTTAGTTTGTTGACATATTCTTTTATCACACTACTTATTAAATGTTCCCAGTAGTGTCATCTCATTGAGGCATCTATTTCTCCTTTGTTCTGTATTGGTGAAAGACTTTCCTGCCTTCATTGTTTTACTCTTTCTCTTCCGATCCATCCAACACATTTGCATTACTGAAACTTGACTCTCACTACTTCACCACCCTCAGAAAGCACCCTCCCTTCTTCCCTATTGACTGCCAAAGAATGGGAAAAGAAATTAAGTTTTCCAGAGGTCCTTTATGTGTCACTTGCTTTTCAGTCATCCTGTCATTTGATCTTCAAGTACACCACCCTGAAGGTAAGACTTTTTTATTATTTTGAAAACTCTTCATGAACTATCAACAATTGCTTCAATTCATGAACAGTATATAAAATTCTAGGGGATTACGTAAATTGGTAAACATCCTGCAGTTTCAATGCTGCAGAATGGATTTTTAAATCTAAACTTGTGTAATTTCAATGAAACCCTTACTGTTTTCATCAAAACTTGTGTCTCCTGTAAAGATTGTAAGCATCTTTACTGGGTCTTCAAGCAAAGTTTAGCCTCTTACCTTCACAGTCTGTGCTCTAGAATGACACACTGTTTGCAGTTCTAGTGACACATCTTGATTCTCTCTCTTCTCACACTGCCCCCACTCCTTAGAATTCACACCCTTTCCCTCTCTGCCTAAATGCCAGCCGCTCATAAGAAAAAGCTAAAATGCCACAGTCCTCATACCTCTTTCCATGCTTCCTTGGCCAGAAATCATTTATCTCAATGATGACCTTTCATAATTCTTTCTATAACTGCCTTATTAGACACGAGCTCTCACTTGCTCATAGCTGTTACTGAACTGTCTGCCCCCCTCCCAGGTCTCCTGAGAAGCAGGACTCGGATTTACAATCACCATAAATCTCACAGTACCCAATCCCGTGCTTTTTCCTAACAGAAACTAAATAAATGTGTGAAGAACGAATAAATGGAGGAATAAATGGCTATTTCCTCTAGCAGGCAAAGTGATGGAGCAGAAATGGCATAGAATTTATAGTGAGGAATTATTAGTAGCAGGCCTGATTTAACAAACAAATGACTGACCGTGACCTTGAGTAAGTCATTTAATGTAAGACACACTGTTTTCATCTATAGAATAAGAATGATGCTAATATTCACCTTTCCAACCTCAAAAGTTGTTCCACTATTAGTTAAGAAAACATACATAAAACCACTTAGAGAATCTTTATAATTTTTGATAAAAATTATTTTGTTATAGCTATATCTCCGTGATTTCTAATTAGTACAAATCTTACAAAAACTGTTGTTTGTGCTTTTGCAAAGCTTTTGATGAATTTAAATATCTCTTTTCCTAAGTCAGCATCAACAAAGCGTTAAAACTACATCCCGTATGTTTTTGTTTTAGTGCTTTTGTCTGCCAGATTTTTCCACATCATCCTGTTACTTCTATGCTGTCCAGGAAAGTGATTGGGGTAATGTTATTTTTAGTTGCTGTACTTGCATACTGTTCTAGTTGCCTTTGATTGTCATGCTTGTCAGAATCTTTTGGAACCTTGAAGACCCTGGGATAAGTTAAATATTAAATACTTAAGTGATGATGTTCAAAGCATAATGCTAAATGAAAAGAATGGAAAATGAAACAATAGAAATGCCAGTGATTACTTCAAATTCTTTCAATTAATAATTTTTAAAACATTTTATTGAGTAACATCAACATATTTCATTGTTCTCTGAATGTCAGCTCACCTCAGGGACCACCACAAGTAGTTGTACAAAAACAGTTTTGAATTATTACACTGTTCCAGGCTTCATGAGGATAAGACTTCGGGCACTCTTGTCGCTATATCAGAGACTTCCTAAGTGAAGATATGGTCGAGCCTGCATCTGCATTCACACCATGCAGTGGAGCCTGAATCAGATTCTACAATGCTATCCACATTTTGCCACTTCCTTGCTTAAAAATTTTAGCAGCCTCCATTTTCTATTGTTCCTGGGTTACTTTCTAAGGAGACCATAAGTTCCTACAAACTTTAGCCTCTGATAAGCTTTCACCACAGTCCTCCCCACATCCTCACTAACACCCTCTGTAGGTCGTTGCTGCTGAGGAGCTTGTACTTTCCCACAGGGCTCTGCCCACTTGCATATAGCTTCTTTCTCAGCAAGTCCATTTGCTGGAACAGCCTTCATTCTCTTCTGAGAAAACACTGCTGCATCTTCCCATACCTCTGCCTCCCTCACCCACCCTATTCCTATCCTTTTTTGCTCCTTCCTCACCCCATATGTGCTGAATTCAGTGTGTTTTGGAATAGTGGTGCTCCTACAGCCTCTTCTGCAAACCTCTATTTCAATTTTCACTGTGTTGCAATCATTTGCTCTTTTATTCTGCTCCCCAAATATACATTACACAGAAGCATAGAAATAGTGGTTTGAAACAAGACACTTATCTGATGTCAGCCATGTAACTGTATGCTTCCAGATTTTTCATGAGAAAATGTGAATGATAATTCTAGTGTCTTCCTTGTCCCTTTTATTGAGAGGATTAAGTGGAATTATGTACAGAAATTATGTAAACCAGGATCTGCTGTATAGAAGCCTATGGAAAATAGACAATCTTGGTAATCTATAGAAGTGACAAATTTGTACCATCCCACTCATAGTTAATGAACATTTGTAGACTATCAAGAAATATTCATTTAGTCATTGTGATAAATGAAGCCAAAAGCTCTGAGAAAATATTTTAAAATATGATAAGTCATTTTTGACTGACATACTTGAGTTCATCCTGAATCTTAGGATCGCTTACGCTTTTCATCTACTAGTACAGTGGCTTAAAATTCTAAAGGAATGTTTTGATTGAAAAATTGTCCACTTTCTCCAGATGTGGTGATGCATGCCTATAATCCCAGTATTGGAGGGCCTAAAGCAGGAGGATCCCTGTGAGTTTGAGAGCAGCCTAAACTACATGGTGAGACTGTCTCAAAAAAATAGGGCCAGCTTTTGTATAACATTGCTTATCAACTGAGATGTCATCCTACAATATTTGCTAGAATTAGGTGAACATAGATAGCCAGATTGGTTGCAACCTTAAAAAATGTTCAAGTGGAATTGGAAGCTACCATATTCAAAGGAAGCAGTTGTGTTTGTGTATAGATGTACCCCAAAAGCCTCATGCAGTCATTTGGCAGCTTTTGGAATTCGTAATTGATTATTGTGGATGTGGCTGTTGCACCTCCCCTGGGGCTAGTGATTTGCATTTCAATGTAAAGAAAGAGAAGTTAGCTGCTTGAGCTGCTGCTACCTCTCCCTCTCTTCTCTTAGCTGCCACTATGAAAGGTTGCCCTCTGCCATGTGCCATTCTGCGTTGGAGCCAGCTGAATATGGATTGAAACCTCCAGTAACTGTGAGCTAAATAAACTTTTCCTTCCCTCATTTTGAGTGTCAGGTATTTGTCCAAGCAATGAGAGAAGAGTAACTAAGACAGAATTTGGTACCACAGAAGTGGAGTCCTTGCTGTGACTAACCTGACCATGTGGGTTACAAGATTTTGGAAATGGCTAATGGGAAGAGATAGGAAAGGTTTGAAGAAGTCTTCTACTTGTGAAGAGCTGGAAAAGCTTCAGCTCTTCTGTAGGGGAGATTCTGGTCAGAGCTCAGACCAGAAGACTGACAGAAAGCCTGCCTGTAAAGACCAGGCTGGGGAGATTTCTGCTGGGAAGAAGGACTGCATTGGTTGTTGGACTCCAGATCATTTGTGTTTTGACTTGTCAGAGAAGTTACCTGCATTTTGTGTGCATCCAGAGACTCTGCATTTAGACTTAAACTGCACTGAGACTGAGTTTAAGCATGGTGGACTGATAAATCTTTCAAAAGATATTTCAAAGGAGCCAAATATTGGGGCAGTGGCATGGCAGCTATTGGAGGCTTTTAGCCAGATTTATGTTGTGAATCAAGAGCAAGGAGCCCAGCAGGATGGCTCAAAATCTTGTGAGTTTGGCTAGAAAGGAAGCACCAATAAAGCTGTGGACGGCAGAGATAGAGCTAAAAGGATCTCCATTGCTGAGAGGGAACCAGGAAATGGAAAAGATGGCCTGAGGGCATCATAAGGGATAAAAGGTCTCCATCCTTTGCAGCCTCAGAATTGCAAAGGTCAGGGACTTTGCCTTGAGGGAAAGCCGCTGAGCCCTTTGTTCTAGAATGGCAGTGGCTGCACCAGATTCCAGAATGCCATCAATATGGAGAATTTATTCCTCGGAATCAGGGTCAGAGTGCTCAATGATCCATGTACTCAACCCCTACAACCAAGAGAGAAGGAAGCCTGGCTACTACTCCACCTGGCAGCAGACCTTGGCATCTTCCACATGGCAGTGGTTTTAGGTGCATTGAGAGTGCAGGAATTCTTGAGATTAAGAAGGCTTCCACATCAATTTCAGAAGAAGGCCTGAGAGGCCAGGTAGTGTGCCCCTGAGAGGGTAGTGTGTAAAAGTGTGAGTGAAAAGCCTATTCAGTGGAAACTCCAGAAGTCTGGAAAAGCCAGGACCATGGATCGTCTAAGGGAAACTGCAAAGAGGGAAGAAAGCCAGCCTAAAAAAAGAAGCCATGGGAACTACAACCACAAAAAGTGCTGTAGGGGCAGAACCACATGGAGCTTACGATTTGCCACAGATTGCTTCAGATGTTCCATAAGTACCCACAGGATTTAATGTTGGTCCTTCTGGATTTTGGACTTGTGCTGACCCTAATGCTTGATATTCTATTGTGTGTAACTTTTGGAATTGTAATGTTTATTTTGTGCCTTTGAATGTTGAATGTATTTAAATTTTCCTTTGTATAAAGGCTCACAGAGACTTGGGACTTAGACTTTTCAGCAATGCTGAAACTGTTGGGACTTTGGCAACTCAGTGATGGACTAGAATGTCTTTTGTATAAAGGGATGTGCATAAGTCTTTGGGGATCCAGTGGCAGAAGATTATTGTTGGTGTATAGGTGTACTCCAAAAGCCTCACGCAGTCATTTGGCAGTTTCTGGAATTTGTTATTGATTATTGTGGGTGTGGGTGTTGCACCTCCCCCGGGGCAGATGATTTGCATTTCAATGTAAGAGAGGAAGAGAAGTTAGCTGCTTGAGCTGCTGCTAGCTGTCTCCCTCAGTTCTCTTGCTCTTAGCTGCCGCCATGAAAGGTTGCCCTCTGCCATGTGCCACTCTGCCTTGGAGCCAGCTGAATATGGACTGAAACCTCCAGTAACTGTGAGCTAAATAAACCTTTCCTGCCCTTATTTTGAGTGTCGGGTATTTGGGTATTTGTCCCAGCAAGGATTGAAGAGTAACTAAGACAATATTGTATCCAATACTTGGGATACCAGTACCCCAGTCACAGTGAACCATCCTTTAGTTAGAGCATCTGAGCTCTGTCATCCAGTGAGACAAATGAGAATCAAAGAGACTGCTACCTTCTGGTGTGGTCCTCTTATTAAATGAGACTAGATGGGAAAAAGTCAGTGGAACACTGTTAGGCATAAAATAGATGAATGATACATTGTAGTTTAAGGTTTGCCTGAATCCTCTGAAATTTTTTTTTTTAATAGAAACTCCAAAGTTTCAGCTACTGTTTATAATTAGTTTTCCAAAATAGGTATATGTAGACTCAGTATTAGGAACAGTGATAACATTGACTAGCTTTTATGAGTACCTACAGCTAGGTATCTTGCACCTTTTCTTCAGTATAACAGTCTGTGATAGCCAAAGTAAATGAGAGAATCATACCCCAGAGAGGTTGTCTCCATTACTCTTCTCTCATCGCTGAGACAAATACTCAACACTCAAAATGAAGAAAGGAAAGGTTTATTTAGCTCATAGTTACTGGAAGGTTCAGTCCATACTCAGCTGGCTCCAAGGCAAAGCAGCATATGGCAGAGATAACTTTCCATGGCTGTGGTGAAGAGCAGAGAGCAAAGGGAATGGTAGCAGTTCAGGCAGCTAGCTCGTCTCCCCCCTCCTTACATTGTAAGGCAAATTACCTGCCCCAGGGCAGGTATAGTATCCATACCCACAATAAACAATCACAGACTCCAGAGGCTGCCCCAGGAATGCAGGACACTGGGGCAACATCTAGACCTCAACCATAATAGAGCTGGTGCTTACCACTTTTTTCCAATCCTTTCATTTTATAACAATGATTGAGAACCTTTTCTCACTAACAGAATCTATAATAAGATGTTTCTGTCATACTATTATGCCTGGTAGAAAAACAAACCAAAAAGTAATCCCCAGGTCAATTGTCCCCTTGCTGAGGAGAGAAACTGGTAAGCTTTCTCAATACTTGATTGTCCTCAAAGGTGGTAGAGATGGTAAAGGAGCTAGAAGAAGACTAGAAACTAGCCAGCACTTTGTGTGTGTGTGTGTGTGTGTGTGTGTGTGTGTGTGTGTGGCTGAGGGGACATTGTCCCATGCACATGGTCCACAGGCTTGGTAGTTACTGGTTTGGGAATCTTTAGTACCCAAAAAGGTCCATCCAGCAGGTGGATATAGTTGCAGAATCATAGATGGCAACCACTATTTCCAGTTATATTCATGATCAAATAAAAAATAGATGCTCAGAAATACTCAACAATCCTTTTACCTTCTTTTATTATAGGAAAGTAAAATCTCTTCCATTCCTTCCTATTCCAGAATTGATTCAATTTTTTTCTTCTCTTTAGACTGCCAGTATTTCCGCATTGCTCATTAACATACTTTAAAATTCCATTACAATTTCAAAAGTTTTTCTTTATATTACCGGTGCCAACTTGACCAGCCTACCAGCTGTGTTGCTGCCTTGCTTCTCTGGAAGGCACATGTGTGCATCACTGGAAGCATCAGCCTCCCTAAGCACCTCCCCTGTCTTCTGGGACATAATTCCCATAGCTTTTTACTTTCTCTCCCTTTTCTTATTGATTTTTTAAATTAAATTTAGTTTTATTTATTTCATTTTGAAAAGTAAAAGACAAAAGCAAGAATGAAAATCAGAAACAATGACAGAAACAGAGTAACATAGAACAATACATATGTTAAGGATTTTCAGAACAAGAACAGCTGATTAACAATGGTTGGTATATTATCTATTTTTATCATCAAATCTGTTGCTTAGATTAACAGATATAGTTATGAAAGACTAGACATATGATTGCATATTACTGCTTGTTTTCCAGAAGACTTAAATTTTTGTTCTTCTCTCTCTTGTTTTTCTTTTAGATTTTTTTTTTTTTTTTTTTTTTTTTTTTGCGGAACCAGGGGATCGAACTCAGGACCTTACACTTGCCAGGCAGGCACTTGTGCACCTAAGCTATCTCCCCAGCCCCAAAAAATTTATTTTGAAGAGAGTATAGTAATAATTGATATGACATTAGAAATGATACTCATTTAGAACACAAGATGACAGACGTTCAAGCATGATTTTGTATCACACATTGCTGTCCTTGATGTAGTTGCTTAGTTTGCACATATATTAGTACACAGTTAGTTAAGGTGAAAATTCTACACATTAATTGCTATTTTAAAAAGACCAATGGAAGTTTTAAGTACAGTCACCTCAGCTATCCTGCATATGTACTTGTATGTTTTCCCCTTGCCTTTCTTCCTATCTTTTCTCCTTTCTGTTTTACTGTATCTTTATCACTTTTAAGCTCTATTTCTACTTTTGGGTTCTTACACTAGGGAGACTGTACAATATTTGCACATGTGGATCAGATTTATTTCACTTACGAGCATAGCCTCTAGTTGCATCTACTTACCTATGAGTGCTTTGAATTTATCTTTCTTTATAGCTGAATAATACTCCATTGTATAAAAATGCCATATCATTCCTCAGGTGATGGACATTTTGGTTGCTTTCAAAATTAGAGAAGTCTTGTGTGGTAGACAATGCCCTATAGTAGGCAGTGAAGCTAGGATTCCTCACCACTGATTTTTCCACTACATTACTCAGAGAGTTGTCAGAATGGGCTTGGTAGTGCTGAACAGCTTACTATTAAGTGAACAAATCAATATAAATGTTACTGAAACAAACAACAATAGGTATAGTTATTCTAGAAAGCCAGATACTCATTTCCAAACTGGCTTTACTACATGATTTTGGAAAGTTGAAGTGAGTTATTGTTCTCTATTTGTTTCATATGCAAATCAGATATGACAGTAATAGTTTACCTTTCAGAATTTCTTAGATGTCTTAAACCATTAAGAAATTTCACCTTCTCAAGTGCCAACCATGTAGCTTAATGGATCAAAATGCCTGCTTAGGCAGACACAGGCACAGGTTTTGATCCTCAGCGCACCATGAGAACCCTCCCCTCAGGGTACACTGCAACAGAGACTGAGACTGAACTTGGTGGTGTGCACCTGCAGTTAGGAGGCTGAGTAAAGGAGAATCACTGAGTCCAATCTGTGTAGTGAGACCTTGTAGACTCTGTACTAAATACATAAAAAAGAAATTACACTTTTTCAGAGTGAGAAACTAAATACCTTAATATTATTATCATGCTGTCTTAAATATTAAACAAATACATGTTTTGTAAGGAATTTAAACTAGAGTTTCAAATCTATCTTTGTGGCCGACAAGATGGCTCAGTGGTCTAAAGTGCTTGCTTAGGCAAGTTTAGGCATCCTCAGGGACTGTGGTTCGATCCCTGGCACACATGCTGTGCCAGCCCCACACCCAGGGCAGGCTGAGCCGGCCATAATATATATAAGAAAAAAAAAAAAAAAGAATATCTGCAAATCTACCTTTGTGACTTTTAACCATTATCCATTGCTTATAAAATAGTCTGACGTTGAAAAGTTTTAATATTTTCTATATGTTATTGATCTTAACTGTTTAAGTGTTAGCAATTAGACATTTAGGACAGTGAGAAAGACATGATAAACACAGGGAGAACCCATTAAAACGTTATTGTTACTACCCCAGAAGCTTTACTGTAAAAAGTCTAGTATGGAATCTTAGGTTCTGCATTTGCAGTAGGTGTGATGATGCTGGATTTGCTGGCATGGGCTGTTTAACTCTGAAATGGAGATCCAGTCTCCGATGTTCATCACTGTTTATTACCATCTTCCTCTCTAATCTTCCTGCTACCATTTCTTTAGCACTCCTTTGATATACATGTAACTGTTTAAGTACTATTCAGGTAGCAGGTCATTGACTCATGAATCTTCCTCAAATAATGTCTTGCTTTGAGTCTCAGAGATGTAGCTCTCAGAAGAGACAAGATATCTATTAAAGTGTGTCTGCTCTCTTATAATATGAATGATAAAATGTCCAATTTTAGATGAAGCAGTTGGTTCAAGAACAAAGAACAACAGAATTTCTGAGAACTAAATCAGAAGACCCATGGATATAAACATCTGGCATATCTCTCTTTTGTGCCTTTCTACCACAAT
>PVKN010026556.1:0-13778 GCA_004027915.1 Capromys pilorides | reverse complement strand
GGAACATTACCTTGGAGGTCATGCTTGTCCTAGAAGTGATCCCTCAAGGTGAGGCAAGCACTGCCCTTACGTCCGGGGCAGCACAGTCAGTGGTTCTGGACTATCAAGACATCAGGCCAAACCTGTGTCAACTACAGCCAAGCTGGAATGGCCAATGGCTAGTGTCATTTCAGAGAGGTAGCTGAATCCCTTGAGTTGACCCTCTTTAGGTAAAGCTCTGACGTCTGAATTTTGCTAAATATCCTGATGTTACAGTGGCCTCAATAGGAGCTTAGGCTGACACTAAATTTTGTTTGATTTTGTATTTGAAATTATTCCCAGCACATATACTATTGGGCATATTTATATCCAAATTGAAAAGAATGTTTACAATACAAAAGAGACACCCATGACTAGATAAGGGGATGAAAATCACAGTTCATTATCTCCTTTAGAGCATTCTGTGAAAGCCCAGGCAGAATTAAATGCTTCCTTATTTACATTTCCCAACTATTTTGCACATTCCTGCGTCGCCTATCACTCCACAGTTGTTTGCCTGCCTGCCATGGTTCAGGTATTTGAGCAGAGAAAGATGAGCTTCTCTGTCTTATCTTATTTATTCTTTAATTTTCTATAATCAACAGAGACCCTAGAAAATGAGTGTGGAGCTGGGAGCAAGGGCTCTTTTCCCAGGATAAAGCATGACTAAAAGCACAGGCTCTAGAACTTGTGATTTTGAGCAGATTGGGATTTCTCTATCTTAGAATGTGAATAATAATTATATTTTCTTCATAAGGCTATTCTAAGTAATAGTGAGTTGTGATTTATAGTATGCTTAGGCACAGTACAAAGCATTTAAATATAAACTTATTTATGTAAGGCCTGGCATAGAGTAGTATTATATAGCTATCTATTTATTTATTCATTTAGGTATGAGGGATCAAACTCAGGGCCCTATGCTTTCCAAGAAGCTGCTTGTGATATGACTATTATTAAATGTAATCTTTAGTCAAGATCTTTTGCTTTCTAGGCTTCTGTTTCTTTCCAGATACAAAGATATATCTGTGAAGTCTCTAACTAACTAGGCTCAATTCCCTGATACCGGTACTGGTACCACAGAGCCAGCGAATGAGTCTGGGTGTGGTGGTGCACGCCTGTAATCTCAGTGCTGGGGAGGCTGAAAATGGGAGGATCACTATGAGTCTGAGCTATATAGAGAGACCCTGTATAAAAAAACAAAAAAGCTTTGACTGACCTGGTGCTGGAAACACACTGAGAACACACTGCAGATTCAGTGGAAGTTTACTTGTCCTTATAATCCACTGTGTGTGCCTGTGGAAGTTCCAGATGGGAGAAGCAGGAAGGTACGCTAAGAACCTGACCTGTAGCTGTTCCTTGGGCCCCTCGCTATGCTCCCTCTGGGTTGCATACTTGCAGTAGTTTTTCCCTTGGCTGCTCTAGTTAGGTTTTACTGCTGCTGGTGGTGGTCAATTCTAATGAGACAGATTGGAACTCATGTGCTTTTTTCTGAGGCTCCTATTGGAACACTTAGTCCTGTGTTTCCTCAATCCCTTTACTCAAAAGCATGACATTTTGTAGTGCAGATGAGAAAAGGATCATAGTTAAGTCTGCAAGTTGGCTAGCAAGGAGGTCCGTGCTTTTAACGATTTTGAAAGAAGAAGTGAACCTAAACTCACCATTGCTTATTTATGGCTGCAGTTATTTCTCTTTGGTCATCCCAGAGGGTCATTTTCTGTTGTTAATTGGTGCTTCTAAGCCATTTTTATTTACAAAGTGTGTTACAGTCATTGGCATTGATGACTTATGATTCCCCCATGGGTCAGGTGTCAGGATGAGGCATGGCTGGCTCCATCTCAGGAAACGGAGATGCGGGTCTGTGTGCTTTGTCTGGGTCTGTCAGGCTCCTGTTACCTCCTCAGACGTTCACTACAGTTACAACTGGATTTCAGAACAGAGGGTCTTTGGAGAAGAAACAGAAATAAACAGCGACACAGAATCCACTCAGCAATCCTTCTTTCTGCTCCCCATTAAAACTAACCATCCTTACAACTCTATGTCTTTCCGCACACTTATTCTGTTTTTTAAAGGAGTAAGACAAATAACCACCTGCTTATTGTTAAATTTGTAGTGCCAGTCATGACAAGCATAAGGAGAGTAACACTTTTGCCAGCAGGGTGCTTATCTGTTTTACTAGTTCAAAAGGACTTGATTGATGCCAAAGACCAAGGTCTCAGTAAAGATAATTTAGCCATTTCCATACAGTTTATGCTTGTGTTAGTTGTATCCTGCAGTGGAGTCCCAGGGGGTGACTTCCTTGACCTTCCCTCTAAAAGGTAACACACAGAGATTCCTCCAGGAACCATCCTCTAACAAGACTAATGACGGCTTTCATGCCTATTATCATTCAGAGCTGGGCAAGGAGGCTTTAGAAATGCAGTACCACATTCCTCCCTTGATGTTTCTCATGATCTATTAAGCGTTATGTGGCAGATAAATTAATCATTAAAAACTTACTGTTAAGTCTTTACAAATAATAACCAGGTGTATCTTGATTATCTTTGATCTCAATATATATTTTTTCTTTCACTAAACACATGATTCAGAGCAGCTTGTTTTGCTACAACTAATCTGAGGGACTCAAAGAAAAAAGGCTGTCTCCTTCAGCATTTTTTTTCTTTTTCTTTTATTTTTTATGTTACAAGAGCCCAAAAGTTCTTCATTTAGTTATAGCTCACAACAACTAGGACTACTTTCTCATGTTTTGCTGGAGTGTGAGTATGAAGCATCTTCACCGTTTATTTTTCCGCTATCCTCCCATGTGATTTATTTCACCCCTTCACTGCTACTCACTATTTAAAAGTTCTGACCAAGGGACATGCTTCACATCTTGTGTGAATTAGAGGCTCCACGATATACTGAATTCCACTTAGTGCCATCATTTTGGGTGGAAGTGAATTTTTTTTCTAGTGCACCTTTTATTACATTAATAATTTGCAGAGCTAACATTTTCTACCTTCAGGGAAAAAAAAGACAAATTAATGCAAACACAATAGTCAGGTAGTTATGCCCGTGACAATATGGAGATACGTTACAAAACAGGGCAGGAGTAGCGCCGTAGGTGATAACATGTCCCTCAGCAGACAGCGTTGTAAAGAAGAGGAAGGAAGCAAGGGAGGGAGAGAGAACAGAGGAAGGGCAGGAGAAAAGGAAAGGCATTGGTTTGGCTGGAATCTTTCTGGTCACAAGTATTTGCAATTCATTCTATTAAGTAATAACATGTTTTCATTAAAAGTCTTTAATTGACCAGTTCAAAAATTTAATTCTAAAATAATTTCTCTGGAGACAGGTCATTTCCCTTCATGCTCTGTTCAATACTCAAAGCTGTTTAAAGGCCAGGATCAAACCATGGGAATGACTTGAAAGGGGTAATGAAAGTTAAGATTTCTGGTTTGTTAAATTTATTATATGTGAAAGAATGTCTCTTAACTCTGAATTCTAAGTAATTGGGATGATAGTATTTTTTTTTAATTTTTAAAGCTTATACTGAGTAATATCAATTAGAAACAGAAATAAGTATAGCTTCTTTATGCATCAGTTATGACTTATAGTCTCAGGAATGCTGACATAGATAACTTTTTCCTTATTAAACATAAATGCTGGAGGGAGTAATGGCTGTCGCTAGTTATTAATAGCTAAAATTCACCAAGCATTTATTGTATGTCAGGCATTATGCTAAGTACTTTATATATGGTCTTTACATGAATTTATTTTAGTATTACAACATCACAATCTAGAATGTACCAGTTTTTCTGTTTTCTAATGAGAAAACAGAGACAGCACATATGGCTAGTAAGGCACTAAATGATAATGGATGAGATAGTATGATTTTTTCTAAACATATTGTAGGACCTCTATGATACAAGCTTTCCTCTTTTCTTCCTTGGTGAGACTGAGAATCCATCCAATGCCATTTTTATGTTTTATGATGATCAAAATTAAGCTCAGAGAAGGCAAGTAATTTTTCTAAGATCATAGAGCAAGTCTGGAGTAAGTTAGGGAAACTCGAGAAGCCCAAGCATGCTATCTGAACTGGACCATCTGAGTAGCCTACAACAGGTCAGAGTAGTGCCAACAGTAAATGATGGTACTCTGGGAGAAAAAGTGAAGGAGAATAGTTAACCAAGCAACTATCCTTCCATCTGGAAAGACAAAATACATACAGAGCACCCAGAGCACATGTGTGGAGGCATTGACATTTTCCCTAGGTATGGTCCTCACCCACTACCAACGCTTTTTCACACTTCTTCATCATCTGTTGATTTGAATGTAGTATCATAATGCACAGTCCAGCCTCCCTGTAAGACTACTCTTTGAAAAATGTTCATGCTTTGATAATCCTTTTTTGAAGTTTTGAAGAGACTACCTAAATGGGCAATGAATGGATGCCGATATTTTAAGTATGGTACCATTTAGGAAAAGAAAATAATTTGACTGCATGAGGGTTGCCAAATACTTTTCAATTGAGATAATTTAAACAATTTATTTTTATTCCTGTTTATGAATATGCCCGACTCTAAGACAAGAAAAGAACAATTTTTGAAAGAGCATTTGCAATATCAACATTACATGTTTACATAGACTTTCTACCTTTGAGATGCTCAACAATGGATGGATTATAAAAATAAAACCACTGCTACTTATACTGCTATCTAGGAGGACAATCTTGTGTCTTAATTCCCTGAAGAGAAAACAGAAGCATGAGGAAGTTATTTTACAAGAGTCAGATTGAGGTAAATCTCCTGGATTTCCCCTGAAATTATTTAGTAATTGTTGCCCAAATGGGAGTAGAGTGTAGGAATGTACAGCTCTTCGACTCTAGACCAACACTATTATTTTGAGCTTGTAGATCCCAGGACCAAGTTGCCTAAACAGTAATTGTCTAGGTTCTTTTTCCTTTAAGTGTTTTCAAGTGGAAAAACACAGCCAAATGAGCATATTTTTATATACCCCTTCCTATCTTTGCTAAATTGAATGAAGAAGAAAACAGAAGATTCTTATCCAAAAAAGGAATGAATTTCTTACTATTACAGGAATAAGGTTGTTAGATTTAGGAAAGAAAAATATAGGACACTTAGTTACATTTACATTTCAGACAAGGCAAAAATAATCTTTCAGTACAAAAATGCTCCATGAACAGAACATGATGGCATATATCTATCAGCTCAGCTACTATGAGAGGCAGAAGAATAGTAAATTCAAGGCCAGCCTTGGCAATCTTTGTCTCAAATTTTAAAAATAAAATGTTTCAGGACCGGCAAGATAGCTCAGCAGACTAAGCACCTGCTTAAAAAAGTGCAGGGAGCAGGGTTTGATCCACATGCCACGTTGGTCTAACACCCAGGTGTGCTGAGCTGGTGCCGAAACTGTACATGGTGGCTCACACCTGTATTCCCAGCACTGGAGAGGCTGAGACAGGAGGATCACTATGAGTTGGAGCTGCATAGTGAGACCTTGTACCAAATACATAAATAAATGAAAGAACAAGAAAATGTAAATAAACAAAATGTTCCATGAATATTTCGGTGTTCTATATTTTCTCCAGCAACTCTTACCAAAGGATTCTCAGTTAACTGACAGAAGAAAAGGAACGTAGGCATTCTTCCAATGACTGGTGAATTCCTGTGGAAACCCTCATCAGGGTAGTGGAAGAATATCCCTTCCTCCACCAGAGCTCAGCGTGTGCAGTACAATAATACTGTCCTTGTTTTAGACTATGATCTCAGGCTTCCGTGGGGAGAAGGCCACAGCATCCTCTCCTTCTAAGGGTCCAACTGGTGTACAGAAAGAACCAGAGAGCTTAGAACCTGTGGCAAAACCAGCCCAAATTCCTTTCATTATATTAATAGAAGCTACTTGTATGTTTAGCAAAGCACTGATGCCAATATTCAGTCTGCTGCATTATAATACAATTGCATTAGCCAGATTACACTTAAGGTTTCTGAGTTTTATCTAATTTAGGACACAGTTTATAGACAACAAAAGTAATTTTATTACAAAGATGCGTTTTTTTGTAGTTTCCTTGCACAGCCCAACGGGGATTCATAATGATTCTACATGTCGGGAGAAAAGCCTCTTAAAAACATTACGCTTATTTTTCTTTTTAAATCTAGTGAATTATTTGAACCAAATAAAAGAAATTAGTACAAATTATGATGAATGCCCTCAAACGGTAGAGTAATAAGACTTTGAAAAATACAGTTAAAGTCTTCTTAAGAGCATCAAACAAAGGAGGAAAGCAGGGCACTGCAGTGAAAGGCGTGTTGTTCAGCAGAGCTCTTTTCAGTTGCTAAGAGTGCCGCGTAGCATAGGAAGGGAGCCTAGTGACCCCTAGCTGAGAGCTCTATATAGCTCCGTGCCCCTCCCCCACCAGCAGCTGAAGTCCCGAGCCGGGCGCCTGGCCCCCGATCGCTTTCCCCGCAGCAAAGCACACCGCTGATGTTCTCTTTGTCATCGGTCCTTGGCTTTTGCGTGTTTCAGCTATTAAACCTCACATCTGCCTTTCTTTGTCTCCCTCCCTCCCCACCTCTCATGCACTTCTTTTCCTGACACAGGACGTGCTAGAAGCCTGTCTCAACGATAATGGAAGTTAAAACGGAAGCGACAGCACAAATTTATAGGCAAAAGCGTTAGAAGAGAAGGAAGAGAAAATAGGAACAGAGCTTCAAGTCGAGGAGGAGAAGAGCAGAAGAATCTCCGCCAGACTGGTCCACTGGCAAAAGAATAGGGCCAGCTTTTATGGGGCTAAAGGGTAGGGACTTTCCTTTAGGGCATGAGTAGGGCATTTTCATGTCTTAGTGCATCTTTTTCCCCTATAAGTAATAGACCACCTGCCATTCTCCCTCTTGGAGGCATCGGGATGTCTGCCTGCTGTGACAGTGCACCTGGTCCTTACCATAGGAGGACAGGATAAGGAGGGCACATTCCATATGCTATGAATAAATAAAAATAGGGAAAGAGATTCCTCACCTTTAGTGCATAAGGAGTGATCGAACAGGGCAAGAAAAGCCAGCCACATGTACAGTAACGGTAGCTACATTACTTTACCTATTCTCTAATAATTGTATTCAAAAGGAGGATGCCCAGAGTGACACAGTGGTTTACAGTCTCCAACAATGCAGTTTGGGACATGAGGAACCTGCACTGTTTCTTGAAAATCAAAAGTGCTTAAGCTGCAGCCTGGAAAAGCAGCCAAATACGCATGCAGGATATGGTTGAACTTTTTCTTTAAAAAAATCAGTATTTTTTTGCTGTAATTAAAACTAATCTCAACTGCACATATATGAATTTATAGATAAAATTAAGTAAACTTCAATAAAAGAAAATAAATTTCAGTGCTTTAAAAGTCTCTTAGGTTTCAAGCATTCAGTGTAAACAGAGTTTATGTTGTAAGCTATTTTTGAGCTATCACCCAAGTCTGAGGAAAAACAACCCGGATGCATCACTTGGGCCCAGTGGAAAAGTCCTGCTGCCTTTGTGAGCTCCCATAGTAAAATCAATTCAGTCTCTTTGTTACTGAGCAGTTATTTCTGTTCTTCAAAGATCTGACCAGAAAGCGTAGCTGCAGTTGCAGAGGCTTCTGGCTCCTGCAGCTCTGGACACAGGGTATAATGTGCATACCTTTCAAATTAGGAGTATAGTGATGAGCTGTAACCCACCTGGGCTGAGCTGGATTATAGTAAATCATGTAGCAATTGAAAAAATCAATGTAGAAGCTACTTTCTAACAAACAGAAACAGATTCCATAAATGAAATGCAAAATGATTGGTGGCAATGGATTGGCCAAGTATATTCATTGTCCTTTTCTTCTTAAGTACTGTAAAATCTAGCTGATGAGGTCAGGAACCACACATATCTTGTACATTTCCCCCCCAGAAGTGCCTGACACAGAGTAGACACTCACTGAATTTCTTTTGAATGAAAAAGCTGTGAGGTTGAATCAAAATTAAAGCATTAGGTCTTTTTAGAATTCAAATAAATAAGCCAGCACGTGTGAAGATATTTAGCAAAATAGCAAGCACTCATTAAGAAGAGGTGTTCCCTGTGCACCTTAGGAGATTCTGCATTCTAGAAATTTGTGTGCTTTAATGTAAAATAGTAATTTATCAAATAGTAATTTGCTCATTTGTAAATATCAGCAAGTAATCTGTTGAAGAACTAAGTTTTGTAGGGTTCTTGAGCCATGTCAGTTTAGAAAATACTACATCTATTTTTAGTTTTTTAAAATATATTTTGTGCGGGATCTCAGTTTGCAGCTGATCAAGCCTCTCAGTGCTGGGATTACCTGCATGCACCACCACGCCAGGACTCAGTCACACCCAGGGGCAGGGCCAGCACAACACGTGGCGCCAGGGATCAAACCCCAGTCCCTGTGCTTGCCTACGCAGGCTCTTAGTCTGCTGAGTTATCTCACTGGCTCTGAAAATATTATATCTATTATTCCACCCTTAGAAATTTTCTGCTTACTAGGGATTCTGTTTTCTTTTTACTTTTATTAGTATATATTTCCAGTGTACAATGATTACATTCACTGTAAGGAAGCGGTATATGTACATGATGCATTTTGGTTTTTCCCTCTACCTACATCCTTCTCTTATTTTTCTAGCATCAAATTCACTTATAAGAATTTAAAAATTCGCATATATGCAGATTAAAAACCAGGCTAATAGGCCAAAGCACACATAAAATATGTAAGACAATTGTACCAAGTCAAGGCACACTTTTATTTTATTTTTTATCTTATTTATTTTTTAAGTATTTGGTACAGGACCTCACTACACAGCTTGGACTCAGAGTGATTTGAAGCCTCTCCAGTGCTGCTGGGACTGCAGGAGTGTGCCACCACGCATGCCCGGTCTCCACGGTTGGCTCAGCACACAGTGGGGCAGGGCTGGCATGGATTGTGGTACTGGGGATCAAACCCTGATTCCCGCACTTGCCTAAGCAGGTGCTTAATCTGCTGAGCTATCTTGCTGGCCCTAAGATATACTTTTAGATGCATTATCTATGCTGGATTGCAGTACAATTTTTTTCTTTTTCTCTTATCTGTATTTTATTTTGTAATATATTATATATTATTATTGGGAATAATTTTGTAATATATTATTATGGGATATTTTATAATATTTTATTTTGTATATATAATATATTTTGTAATTTATATATATTTGTATATGTATATTGCTTTTTGCAAAAAAGGAAATGTGATATTTAAGCTTGTGTGTCTGTGTTGTTTCACTTAATATTATGACCCCGAAGTCATAATATTTTCATATATTATTTTCCTATAAATGACTTAAGGTTATCCTTCTTTATGGCAGAGTAGTACTCTATTGTGTATAAATACTACATTTTCTTTATCCATTCATCTATTCATGGGTATATACACTGTTTCCAAGATTTAGCTATTGCAAATTGTGCTGCTATAAACAGGAACATGCAGTATGACTGTGGTATAGCGTCTTTAAGTCTTTTGGAAGATACCTAGAAGGGGAATAGCCAGGTCTAGTGGAATTTCTATTTTTAACTTTTTGAGGAATCCCCATACTGATTTCCACAGTGGTTGCATCGGTCTGTAATAGCAACAAAAACAAAGCAAGATTTCTTTCTTCCCACAACCAGCCAGCACTGGTTATTGGTCTACTTAAAGGTATTCCTTAAGAAAAACAGTAAAATAACTTGCTTAGTTTTTGAAAAAAATACTCTCTCCTACTAAAGTTCTGTATACATAACAATTATACATTATTCACTATGGACAGCAGCATTCCTTCACCCTTGGAAGTAATTCCTAATTACTTGTCAGACACACGAACTGATTCTCTTGGTAGTTATTTCAGGGCCTTCAAATAGCCATGCACAATTACTTGTGCTCCCCTGCTTTGAAGTTTCAGCCTCAGGCGCTATCTCCTGACTAATGGCCATGTAACTACTCACAAAAGAGCTCAGGCTGCACCATAGTCATCAAACGGCATAGGCTGGGACTCAGGCAGAAAGACTGCAGACTCCAGTCTCTTGGCGTCACATGGAGAGGAATGCTTGGGCCAAACATGGCCAGCCAGATTCAGGATCTGAGTACCAGAGGATGAGCACACTTCTGTAGCTCTGCGGCCATCTTTGCATGGGATTCTGGGTGGTGAAATGTGCTAATGTGGCCTTCGTGGAGCTGCAGGTGAGGACTCACTCCTTGAAGCCCCATGCCAGCTGCCTAGTGGAGTCACACAACACTTATGATAGACCTGGGGGAAAGGAACACTGGTCCCAGCTGACTCATTGCTAGACAACTAGAAAGGACAGTTGCTGGGCTCCCCAGTAGGCAGTCACAGAACCTCTTTTACTCATCTGCTCCCACCTGCCATTTTTCACTGTCCTCCTAGGGTTACTCCACACTTTCGTTTCAGTCAGCATCTAGTTTTCCTTTATTTTGACCATTTAATAAGCTTTCATGGCAGCACTTACCTGGCAAGCATGGGGTCCTGAATTCGATTCTCAGTACTCCCCACAAAATAAATAAAATAGAATGCTTTCGTGGTTGAATCCTATAACATCCTTTGATTGTTTTCTCTTCCAGTACTTTTTATTATCCACCTTTTTTATGTTTACATAGAAACGTACCAAACATGAATTCATCCCTGAACTCCCTGAGATATATGCACTTCCTCTCAAAAAACTTAGACATATGAAGAACTCATTCAGCTTTGTTGTCTGGAAGACATATTTTCCAGGGATTTGAATGGCTTCAGTCTGAATGTCTTGTCCTTAATGCCTGCCACATGCTTGTCTCTCAGTTTCTTGCCATTCTTGTATGTTACTCAGACACCCTAGCAAGATTGGAACCATTCCCCAGCTGCTGCGAGTTCCAATGTCTCAAAGGTGGCTCCTTCTTCAGGGAAGACCCTTGGCACAGTGGGAGCCAGGGGCCCACAACCCTCCCACCACAGCTGGTGGCATACCGATAAGGTGATACTGCAAGTGGCTGCTGTGGTGCCTGCAAATGGCCACCTCAGCAGTCTAATCTCTGTATACATGCCTAATAAGAACCTATGTGATTTTTGGTGTTTGTTTCTCACCTGTAGGCCACCTCTGATCCTCTACCCCTTGTGTGTCATTGACTAGAAACTTTGAGGGTCTCTAGAACTTATTCTGGTGCAATCATGTCACATCCTAGTGTCCAGTCTGGTTACAGTGGATAGTTCTTGTGAAATAGACACTTCATCTACATGAAGCAGCATTCTTTAACAAAATGTGGGAGATTAGGTTAAAGAATGATATGATGATTCTTGGTAACTCTTGGTTTGACGTAAGATGAAGGGTCACAATGTGTACCATTGAGCACTACACAAATATCTAAGATGATTTGTCTCTGCCATCATTAACTCTTCACTGATAAATCAATGTACTTGTATGGGTCTGTAAAGATTCTTCATCCTGTATCTTGGTAAGAACCACTCAAATTTAGTATTACATAGAGTATATAATAAAATGTCAGAATACATTTTATGACTATATCAAACATACTACTCTGAACTGCATACTGTAGTTGTATGGTTTAAAAATAGATCATCTCCCAACCATGTCTTCTCTCCAACTCTAGGCTATAATTACTGCAACCCTGAAATAGGACCTATTTGAATAGCAACCTTATCTCTTTTTAAACATCACCACCAAATGGAAAGATAGGCCAGAAGCCTGTAGGTGAAGCGAGAAAAGTGGTGTACACAATACACATACAGCCATAATGGTGATTTCAGCCAGTCCTCATCGAGTATCTCTACTGTACCAGTCACTCTATATTTTTAACATCAACCTGTTACTTCGTTGAACTTTTTTCTCTTCTGCTTGTTGGCTGATATAATTGAAAGTCAAATAGATGTAGTATTTTACCTACATTTGCAAGTTAAATAATAGATAGCATAGGAAAGGTACTATTCCAGATCTGATTCTGGAACTTGCTTTGAAGAGTAAACTGTAACATACCTAAAACTGGAAAATTTGGATAGAGTGGATAGGCATTCTGTTATGCCCCAAAATCAGGTGCATTTTTTTATTTTTCTTGTCTTATTACTCAGTAAGCTTATTGTACTATCCTTTTACTATGAGTAGTTAGATAATTCCATGATGTCTCTAAAAGGAGAAATAAAAAGGTTGTATATGAAATGGTAAAAGACTCAGAGCATGTGGCAGTGAAAACACCAGGACTTTGATTCAAACCAAAATGAGCTCAAAATCCAGAAATTTGATTATACTTTCACATGTCAATCAGTTTCCTCATGTACAAAGCAAAATACTGTCTCAGTAATTAATTATGAACATCAAATAAAGTTATGTATCTAAACCATAGTGACTGTATATAATAGGCACTAAGCTCATGTTTCTTGTTTTGATCTGGTTCCTAACACTCACGTTTAAGGACATGGCAAACTCTTGTACAGATCTACTATGGAGAACAGTCAACACACACTCTTAAGTCCTGTGAAAGAACTACAAGATGAAAGAATCAGGGACATAATAAATATACTCATGGGGCTTCCAAGACAGTTCAGCGGCCTAAAGTGCCTGCTTTAGGAAAGCTTAGGCAATCGCAGGGACTGCGGTTCAATCCCCAGCACCAGAAGCTGTTCCAACCCCAACCCCAGGGCAGGCTGAGTCAGCCAATAAATAAATAAATAAATAAATAAATAAATAAATTCATGAGTTTTCCTCTTTACTTAATTTTTCAAACCCCATAATAGACATAATTTTATTTTTAAAAAAGTGTCAAATATGACCTGTGGCTAGGTCAGTATTTTTCTGTGTCCAGGGTTGGAACAAACAAAATAAAAGATTCCAGGAAATACTTTTTCAAGGTAAACTCAAAACTCTAAGAAACAAAAAAGAGAAAAGCATAAATTTTGTAGACATAATTTTGAAGACATTTTCAGCATGAAAGACACAGTGAGAGTAAAGTTATTTTTTTATGGTAATTTAACTTTGAGGGAGCTTGCAAAAGAGAAGTTGGAGCATTTTTGGAGGATGAAGTGCCAAGATTGGCAGACAGCAGCTGGCTAGCATTATCCTCACATTTCTAAGCACAAAAGACATCTAGAAATGTGCTAGCTCCTGAATACTAATCTTGGGAGAAAAAATATCAAGAGAAATTGTGCCTTTTTAAGTGCATAGATGAGTTGTCTTCTTCTCTCTCCTGCCACTGCTTTCTAGTTGTAAGAGCTTCGTACGTTGGTATTTGTGCCTCAGGAGAGGTCTGTCACTCATGTGACCCTCTGCTTTCTGCACTGAACGTTGACGGCAGGCTCCTCACAGAGCACTCTGCTATGGTGGGGAGAAGGACAGCGTGATGGCCTTGTGACCCCATCTAGAAAAACACCTGTGCTGAATGATAACAAAAAGTGATATCTTAGTGTTGGGTGATCAATTAGATGGACTCCAATTTTTAATGTTATAAAAACTAAATTACATGAACTCTCAGGCCCTTTCCGTAGGAAATAAACTATACATTTATACATTTTTTCATAATTTGTTTCCATTCTTAAAATTGAACTCTTCATAGCTGCAGTGGCTAACCTACTATATCCCCAGAGGCATAAAGAAAATATAATATTCATATTTTAAAATGATTAAGTTTGAATTTATATTCAGTGAGCAAAGATATTCTGGAAGACAAAAACAACATAATGACTGTCTTCTAAGCATTAAATTCAAGTTATTTTATTTTGTGATTCTAATAT
>PVKN010026555.1:0-13788 GCA_004027915.1 Capromys pilorides | reverse complement strand
AAGTCATTTTTCATAAAAATTGAAAAGTCTTAAAGTCAACATATCAAAATTGAAATAATTTTTACAAGTATTCAATATTGTAGTAGTTAAATTTCCCAAAATATTATTTATGAGACAATTAGAAGTCAATTAAAACTCTATAAAATTTAAAAAAATAATCCTCTGCATTATTATATTTTAGAACACTTAAAAAGATGACCTCTTTGCCAAAGTCTGTAGATATTTTTTGTTATTAAAAAAGAAATATTTTATTTTTAATTTTAGAGATATATCCTGTATGTAAAAATCCGTGAATTTAAAGGTCTTACTGTAAGTGACTAGAATCATTGAATAGATAAACAGAATCTATTTTCAAAATCTGTGGTAACATGCAGGGCATCAATACAGCAGCGATAAATACGTGGGCGTTCAGAACACCTGACTGTAATTTAATCGAGTCATGTGACCTGGTTACGTATGAACTTACCTGGGTCATTTCACGAGAGGCGTGGCTGCTGTGATTTCCTGACCTCATGCCACGGTGGATCTGCTAATATACTGCTCATGGTGGGCAGCTCTAGGTGTCCTGTGGTCCAGCATTCACTTTCTTTTAGAGCCCAGAAACAAACCGGGGAATGGCTCTGAGACGCAGCTTACTTCTCTGTTACAATAAAAAAGCACTTTTCTTCTTCATGATATCATTCCCAAATCTCTTCTGTGTTGTGCAAGAGGCTTTGAGATAGCATTCTTAATCAACACAGATATGGAGACAGCAATTTTGCTCATAGACACCACAAGTCTGAATTGTTTGGACTACTTACTGCCTGTATTCAGAAGTTAAAACAGTGTTTTTTATTTATTTGTGTGTTTTACTTTGAGATACATTCAAAATGGACAAACTTTGATGAAAAGAATGGCAGATAATTTTCACAATTATGGTACATGCTCAGTCATTAGTACTGAAAGAGGTCCTTAGTGATTAGAGGTGTAAAGCATACAACTCAAACTTTCTCTCACAGGAAATATTAAAAAATATCCCAAAGCCTAGACCTTTAAATTATTCACCAATAAGTAAGGAAAATTTAATTTTAAACTCTTATCAAGTTTATATCTTTTTATACTTGCAACCGTCTATTTGCTAACTCGTTATCGTAATGATATTATAAGGAGGTTCACAACTATTCTGTAGAATTTCAAAATTTAAGGATCCATCATTTGATTAGGAAATGGAGCTCAAGTGATAGGGGAGTGGCTGACAATAATTAGGTGACTTAGAATGGCCTTATGGCATGATCATAAATGTTTGATGCTCTCCTTTCCAATAGAAGTGACATAAACCAAATCAAATGATATTTGCCATTTAGAATCTTGTTCTGCACATGGTATTGTACTGAAGTATTTATATTCTATGTATGAGAATTTGACAGGTGAAGAAAACAGGATATAATAGGATCTCCTATCGTGAAACTTTAATTTTGTGATAGCCATGCTAATGCGATTTGAGATTTTACTCTAGTTGGACTGAAAATGTTGATAATCCTTCTCAGCCTATGCTACTTCAAGAACTTCTTAGAGCTAATAACTAATGGGTGGATTCTCACAGCTAATACATATTTCTGTGCCAATTGTATTCTTGGAATTGCATAATAAACTAAGTGAGACTCACTGAATAGACTCACGGGACTCACAGCAAGATACATTAAGCTCAATTGTCATTGCATGGCTGTGATGTGTTTATACTCATTTTTCTTCACATCTACTAATTTAACTTAAAATTTATGATAGGATTTTTAGGGTACTATATTATTATTGTTATTATTATTATTATTATTATTATTATTAATTTTTTGATGCTCTACATAAAACAATCATTAGCTAGGAATATAACTCTGTTGCACAATCACCTGTCTGACAAGTACAAGATTCTGGGTTCAATTCCTGGTACAAAAAATAATGATAATAAAATAAAAAGAAAATAAGCCTTAAAAAATTGGTATTTGGTTTTGTTTAGTCCAGAGCTCTTGAAAAATGATTAATGATCTTTTCAAAGAAAATAATGAGATTTTTAATAAAAAAAAACACTTATGGTGGCATTACATTGTATGCATTCAGTAATTAAAATGACACTGCTTTGAAATCTATTAAAAATAGACTTCAATAAAAATGCTGTAGATAGTATATGCAACAATGGTGTGTGCCCTCTCAATTGCGCAACTTAGCTCCCTCACGTGTTCAGCGTACTGCGTGGATACCTTCCCATGAGACTCTAGTGCTGCTGCTGACCTGACAAGAAGTGGATCACCAGTGGTACTGCAAGTCGTAAGGCTTGGCTGTAAACAAACGTGAGGTTTGGCTGACAGGTCCTCTGCTCCTACCTGCTGTGCAGCCCAATTTCTAATGGGTCAAGGGTCAGTCCTTGAGTTGGGGATCCTTGCATATAATACAGGTGCAAAGTTGCCAAGTAGGTTACCTCTGATATTTATAACCTAAAAAACTATTTTCTCCATAGCACTCATCGTATAATTATGCTTTAATTGTATGCTGATATATCAGCTTTTATTTCTTGTGAGGAAAGGATCCAAGAAAGAATATAGATATTTTGTATCAGGGTATAGGAAATAAGCCTTGAGGTCACTTCAGAAGTCTGTACATCTACCCCATCCAACATAGACTTAAAACTATAGAAACGATAGTTTATTCCAGAACTATTCTCCACAAACTCATTTCAAAAGAGAGCTGCAGATACCTGGAGTGTCCAAGGCTGCCTTGAGATTCATTGCCCTTTGTCTAGCCACTGTCATGGTTTAAATCTAGAATGTACCCCAAAGGATTCATATACCCACAGATGGGACTTTTGGAAAGTTATTGAACAACAGTTGACTTGCTCTTGTGAGATGTGTCCTAGACTGACGAGACTTTCACTTGGGGTATGATGTGAAAGGGCACATCTTACTTCTGCTCCACTCTCTTTTCTCTCTCGAACCTGCCTACAATGATACAAGCAGCTTGCTTCTGCCCAGAACATTACAAAATCAAGTTTATTTCTACTATGGAGTCAACTGACTACAGGGTGTAAGAGTGAACAAAATGCACTCCTCATTTCAGTTATGGGTGTTTTGTTCTAGTAACAAGGAAAGTGAAGAAGACACATGACCCAAACAAGTGGGTTATTGCCATATGGTTCAGAAATCTATGGAACTAGCTCAGAGAAGAATTTTGAAGATGTTTGAAGAGATCAGCTGTTATAAGCCAAACCTCCAGCATGTTATAAGCCAACCTTGATGAGAGAAGTTAGCTATAGCTCAGAAGCTTTTTATGTTGATAAAAAAGTAGATGGCAAAAACCAGGCTTTGTTTTGTTGGAAAGAAGGACCTCATTGACCAATGGACTTGAAGTCATGTGTGTCAAGCTCTGGCAGAAAATTTGTCCACCTTTTTTTTCTTTCTGTCCTGAGATTTTTTGAGTGACTAAAATTAATGATGATAGAGTAATTCATCTGGTAAGGAAATTTCAAGGCAGCTAAAGAAGAGAACCCTGTTCAGGCTCTAGACTGAGTAGTGGTTATAGATCTTGGAGATATCTACTCTGGGGAGGAGAATGAAACGGCAAAATGAATAATTTAAGCAAAAAATGCCAGTAGCAACAAAGAAATTGCCTATAAATTTAAAGCCTTTAAATACTTGGTTGGACAGAGATTGGTTGTTAAAATATGTTCAGCATTAAAAGAAAAGTTCTTTGTTTTTTATTTTTTTTGTGGTACCAGGGATTGAACTCAGGATTCTGTGCTTATTCTATAGAGCTATTTCCCCAGCCCTAAGAAAAGTCCTTTGAGTCAGGATAAAAGACAAAAATTCCTTTAGCAAGACCATACGTTTCATAGGATCAGGGATGCAAAAAGAAAATAATTTGCTCTAAGAAAAGAACACCAAGTTAACCTGTCAAACAAGTCTGGTTAGAAAATCGCTTTGTTAGGATTCCATTCACCATCTGAGACATGCAAGCACTCAGAAGCTGCTGCAGCCATGAGCCAAGGGATCCTCCCTGCTGTGCAAGCAGCATAAAATGTTGGCATCATCCACATGGTGCTGGTTTTATGGATACATAGCACATAAGCGTATTAATGTCACAGAGGCTTCAACGGAGATTTTAGAACAAGACCTAGGAGACCAGACAGTGCCCTGAGACTTCAGTGTGTACACGTTTGATAGACAAACCAAAATTAGAAGAGATCAGAAGGTGTGGAAAAGGTCAAGAATGTGGAGCGTTCAAGAAAAACAAAAGTAATGAGAAGATTGTCCTTAAAGAGAGGCTGTGAGAGCACAGGAGATGAGCTTCCAAAGCATGTGAAGATTGTATTTTTGCATTTGATACTAGACATGAGTTAAAGAACTTAATGTTTGGTTTCCTGGATTCTGATCTTGCTTTTCTTCCATTCTTTTCTGTTCATTTCTTTTGTTTAAAATGCTAGCAATGTTTAACTTTCTTTCCTTTATCTTTACAAAGCCTTCTAAATAATTCTGCTTCGGTCACATAGGAGGCTTGTGACTTGAACTTTTCAGAAATGCTAAAACTGCTAAGACTTCAGGCACACCTAGAGGTGAGCAAAATTCATTTTGCATAAATAGGTGTACGTGATTCTTTCCATGGACTGGACATAATGCTATAGTTTATAATGAGAATGGCACCAAAAGTTCCTATGTGTTCATAGGCAGAGCCTTTGGAAAGTGATCAAATTGTAGAGGTGCGATAGCTGGCCATGTGGGCCTGGCCAGAAGCAGAGAGGTACAGGTGGGACCTGGCATGCTTATCTTCCTGCCTCGCATTGCCTTTCTGCTTCCTGGTCACCATACTTCGAATTGCTCTGCTCCATTCAGGCTCTTCTGGCATGCAGTTTTCTTGTGCCTTGAAGCAAGCCAATCTTGGCCTACAACAAAGGGAAAATGCATCTCTCCTTGCTTAAGTTTCAGTGTTAGATATTTATCCCTGTGAAGAAGAAAGCCTACCAGAGCCATCATAATGTCCTGGGCCATTGCAGCCCTGGCTTCAAGGCTCCTAAGGTTCTTCAAATTGTAGACCTGGGAGTGACTCATATGAAGATCTAGTTATGCAGAAGTTTAAAATAATAGAATTAAACTGGCCTCCACTGCGATTTCAAAGGAAAAATCAGATCGGCTAAGCACTAACTTTCAAGTCAGAGAACCTGGAAGTAGCCCCTGATGAAGTTATGTACACTGGACTATGAGAATGGTAGTGTAATTGAGACTATGGAACATTTGAGTATTAACAGTAAGATCTCCCAGACAAAAAAAGCTTTCAGTACTACCACTATCAAGGAAAGCTTCAGGCAATGTACGGATGGCTCAAGATTTGGCCTTGTAAGCTTCAATGAGTAAAATCATAAAATAGGGTCTCCCAAATATCCTAGGAACACAAATTCTACTTCCAGGTGCCTGTGATCCTGGAAATGGGGTTTTACAACTTAATTTTACATTTGGGCTTTTGCTCTTTGAACCAATTCCCTTCCATAATTTTATTCTGCTCTTTTTAGACAGGTATACTTAGCCTAGGTAATCTCAGCAGAGTTTCTTGTAAGTGTGCAACTACTTTTTTATAGAGTCTCATTCTTTTGGGGTGTGTGTGTGTGTGTGTGTGTGTGTGTGTGTGTATCTGAGAAGATGTTTTCAATATAAAACTTTGCAAAATACTGCACTTATTGGCTTTGGATCTCTAGGTGATAGAATGAATGCATTTTTCATTGTGAGGTGGAGAGAAACTTTTGAATTTCATTAATCATAGACATTGGTTTTGATGGTGACCCTCAAACATCAAAATATTAAAGGTTTGGTCCCTTTGGAAGTGCTAAGATATTGTGTCCTAACCTGAGGTCCTTAAAGCACTGCAAAGGATTTCAAAGAAGATTACTATGGGGTCTGGTCTTCCGTTTGCATTCTGTCTTATGAGGTGAGTAGATTATTATCATTATTATTATTATTATTATTATTATTATTATTATTACTATTTTATTTTATTTTTTGTGATACTGGGGATTGAACTCAGGACCTTGTGTTTTCCAGGCAAGCCTTTATTCTACTGAGCTGTTTCCCTGTCACCCCTTTTTTTTTAACTTTTTCATTTTTTAAATTTATTTTGCAATACCAGGAATAGAACTCAGGACCTTGTGCTTACTAGGCAGGCGCTTATGCCATTGAACTATATCCCTGGCATCATCATCATCATCATCATCATCATCATCATCATCATCATTTTTATTATTATTATTATTATTATTATTATTATTACTTTAAAATTTATTTTTAGTACAGGGTCTCACTATGCAGCTTGGACTCACAGTGATCCTTTTGTTTCAACCTTCCAAGTGCTGGGATTATAGGCGTGCATCACCACGCCTGGACTCAGTGGCCTCGCTCAGTGTGCCCTGGGGTGGGACTTGCACGGCATGTGATGCCAGGAATAGAACCCCAGTCCTTGTGCTTGCCCAAGTAATTTATTATTAATAGAGGCCTAAATCAGTAGAGCTATTTTATTTCCTACCAGACTTCACAGAAATATAAGATAAATAACACTTTTATCTTTAATAACTTAATTCCATCAGACAATTTATCACCCTATGCGCTTTGAATAAAACAGAGAAAACATGCAATTTCTCTTGGAACAAGATGGAACGGAGGGACTCACACGTGTTACAAAATCATGTAAGTACCTGTCATATACTCTAATTTGTTTATTCGTTTCATTTGTGTGAAGTGACCTTCTGCAGTTTAATCATTTGCGAATGTCCTCTAAACTTTGAAGTCTCACTGCATATGCTCCCTTGTTTTACTAAAATGCCTCAATTTGTGTCTTTTGTGAGTGTGACACTCATTTATTTAATTGCATCATCCATAATTACTATAACAAATACTAGGTACATATTTACTTCTTAATTCAATAAAATACCTTTAAATTATTAGCTTATTTTTTTTCTGGTTCATCTACTGCTAAAAAAATATAGGTAGCTAAAACTGCAGAAATCATTCTGTCACATATAAGATATAGATTTGTCCTTTTCTGCTCTTTATAACTGTGCCTTTGATGAACATGACATGTTTCACGGTTAACAGACATCTAAAATTCCTCCTGTGCAGGAACATTGTAGAGACCACACACAGTTTTGACCACACACAAGCCGCAATCATACATGCTTACAAATATCCATTTTATCTCACTGAAGATCCTATTCTAACCTCATGAGTTTTGAAAAACAGATTTCTGGCTATTAGGCAATATTTTCCTAGGAAGGCCCTGCTACTGTGGTTTGTGTCTAGTTTTTTCTCTAATGTCTCATGCAGTCAGGGGGTGGGGACTTCTAGAGTTTATGATTAACCGATGATCCACTGGGATTGTGAGTCATCCACAGTTGGGATTATGGGTCTTAGCACTGCTATTATTATAGGGGTGTATATTCCCCCCAGCCTGGAGCAGAGAGCCTAAATGTAATACAAAACACACAGAGAGACAGATTTCCTCTCTGTTGCCATTGTTGCTGTTCCATCACCAAGAGGTGATGTCCCCTGCCTGAGCCACTCTGCTTTGGAGCCAGCCAATCATGGACTGAAATGTCTAGGAACTGTGAGCCAAATAAACCTTTCCTTTCTTTATTTCGGGTGTCAGGCATTTGTCCTGGCCATGAGAGACACTTGCTGTCCTTTTGCTTATGTGTCTTTCCTTTTTTCAGAAAACTAGCCACAACTTTTCAAAATGAGAGCAAAGAAATCTATGCACTTGAATTACATAGAAAACTTTAATTTTGTCATCTTTCTTCCTATCTGAAGACACTTGTTTTCTTCTCTTAGTTTGTTTGTGGTTTTTTAAGTGCAGAGCACTGGATTAATCTTGGCTATTGTATGAATGCTATATAGCATTTATCAATTATTTACAAAGCAATAACTTATTCCTGTAAGCATTAATTTTGGTAAGAAACTACTCAAGACTATATTAGCATTTATGTTCTATTTTATTTTATTTGTGATTCTTGGATTAACCCCAGGCCTTTTCATGAGATACATCTTTAGTTCCTTTAAATCATTTTCTTATTAAAGTTGAAGAATGGATCTTGCTAATTCACTAAGTTTCCCAGACTGTGCTCAACACTGGACTCCTCTGGTTTCAGGCTTTCAGCTTATGGTAAATACAGGCATTCACCTCCTGCCAAGCCCCTAACACAACCTTTTAAAATAAATAATTTCATACTTAAGACAGAGTTACAGAGCCAGGTGTGGTGGCGCATGCCTGTAATCCCAGCACTTGGCAGGAGGATTAGTGTGAGTGCGAGACCAGTCTGGGCTACAAAAAGTGAACTCAAGGCCAGCCTGAACTGCATAGTGAGACCCTGTCTCAAAAAAGACAAAAAAAAAAAAAAAAAAGACAGTTACCACATTCTTTGGTGTCTGTATCTCTAAACCAATCATAATTAGTCACACCTACAAAAGATTGCTTCAGATCCAGCACTTAAAACATGAAGAATGTCAGAATGATAGTCTGTGCATTTAAAACCTGCCTTACCCCAGTAGCTTAGAATGCTTTCAGGCACTTCTTTACAAAGGTGACCTTGAAAAGTTAGTAGACTTTTGTAATTCATTATTTCCTCAGTTCTAAAGTGAGACTAACGAAGCTTTGCTTGCTTAAATATAGTTAGGATTAGATAATTTAAGCTGTCTAAAGTGCCTGGTACAAAGAAGTTATTTAATCATTTTAAAAACAGATTAAACTATTGCATATAAAATTGACTTAAAATAGATCGTCTGCTCTTGCCTCCTACTTCTTTGAGTAGCTGCTCTTTTCCTTCAGGTTCAAGCATGGAACACAAGTGATGACTCAGAATCTAAAATGATATGAGCCGTACAAAAGCCTCTGTGCGTGTGTCATAGGCTGTGGACGAACCGAGTCAAAAGCACTGCCTCCCTCGTGTGAGGTTTCCTTCTAACAGGAAATTTGTTTCTGGAGGCCATTCACAGGAAAGCACATATTCCTAAGGACATTCTTTGCCTTTGTGTCCATCGAAAAGGAAGGATTGGCAAATGGAAAGGCTGTTCTTTCTCTGAGTTCTGAGAGGTTATCTTTCAGCTTGATTTTAGGCTCTGTAAAATATTGATAACAACCTGTCCACGTTCCTGTGTGCACACTTGCATTTGCAGGGGGCAAGCTGCATACAGATTGTGTGGAAGGAAGCTCCTCAGAGAATACCTCACAGCTGTTTGAGGAAATTGCTGCTGCTCTGGGGGAGAAAAGCCATGATTTGCAACACCAGTATTTTGAAACGTTACCACTTTTTAAAACATTGCTTTGAGAAATTAATTTCATAACGAACACGGGAAATGTCAGGGTTAAGCCTACATAAAAATAGACTTCTTCATAGCCTCAAAGTATGACTTTTTCAGGGGAAAAGTGAAATGTTCTATAAATACAAAGAAATCTTCAAACTATATTATCTTTTCAAACAAATAAGGTAGTCCAACTTAAAATGCTATATAAAAGTTGTTGTAAAATCATATAGTTTCAAAGATAATGACAAAATATTACCTTATAAATGTCACAAGAACAGTTGTATGTATTCTTCATGGTGAATTTCCTTAAACATTAAAGTAGAAAGAAAACGAGTTACGTAGAACTAGACAGAAAAACAACAACCACTAAGCCCTGGTCATTTGGGGCAGTCGCCATCGCCTAACAGTTAAGAAAACTGAGAGGAAATATAAGATTTTAAAAAAGCCAACACCATGGAGATCAATAATTTGAAGCATGTGAGAACGAGTTTCTGAGATAACACAAAAGAGATACAGCTTTTGTTCGAAAAGAACTAAATCTCCCCATCTCATCCTGTACCCAGCAGTTTCTTTGTGCGGTGTGGAAGTACATAATGTTTCAGAATCACTAAAGCAATGGAAATGTAAAAATGTCCTTTTGGAGTTCCAGGAAAGTATTATTTCTGATGGGCACTGTAAAATTACCTTATTCATTATCATTCAATGACTACCTATAGATCCCTCACATAAAATCCTTCTGGGTATGTTAAACTGAGACCCATTTTGGTAATATCACATCAGTCTATTAACACCAAGAGGGATGGTGCTTATGTATTTTATTTTTCTTTATATCCATCTACTTCTTTGGTGATTTTCTCCCTCTGTGGTGAACTGCTTTTCTGACGGAGTCTGAGAGTCTCCTATCATCTTTCTGTAATCGTCTGATAAATGTACACCGCTCTGAGAGTGTCATAACCACAACTGTGATTTCAAAATAATATCCATGCCGTTTTTACAAATTGTAAAATGACATTCTCACTGGAAAAGCCTTTTTTAGGATTAACATGTAATTTATATTTGGACTCTGTTGATGTTCTTAAGCTATTCCTTATTGTAGCTTTGCAAGCTGGTTCTGCATATCTCCCTGCAAACGCCGCCTGAGCCGCTGTTCACAGAGTACTGGGCTCGGCTTGGAGGCTATTTTTGTTAGTGCTCATGGCTACAGCAGCAATTCAAGGAAAAAAATCCTGGAGCGGAAGTACTGATAGAGCGCGCCTTAGTTGACGCATACTACTTTTTCCTTTTATTAATATATCCCGCAGTCTATACATGAAATTTTTGGAAATTTAGAACTAATTTATAGTTAAAATACAACCATAATATTGCCAAGTTTTTAGTCATGATATTTTTCAATTATGTTCTAAAGTGCCACTTTCAACTAATTCGAAGAAAGCACCCAAAATATTTTGATTATTTTTTTTCCAATTACACTTCTTATGTATTATCAAGTATTGGTATAAAAGCAAAAAGGCAAACAGCAATTCTTCAAACTTCAAGGAAATCATTTATCACACATTTAAACTTTTAAAAAGTCATCTTTCCTTAGAAAGGGAAAAACAATTCGAGAAAATCAGAAAACAACTGAAAAGAAAAGTAATCAGTTGGGGCTATAGCTCAGTGGTGTAACCACTTCTGTCTACCAAGAAGCCCCTGGGCTTGATCCCCTGCCCCCCTAAAAAGAAGTAATCAGCCACAACTTCTTTATCCTTTACCTAGGGGAAAAAAACACAAACATAATGTGAAACATTTTTTTTTCTTTCACTGAAAATATATAGAGAGGAAGTTATAATTTATTAGATAATTGATATATTAGATATAGTCAGGTAGATGCCATTTCCTCAAATTTTACTGAGTGCCTATGATTAATATTGTGTTAAATATTTATAAACCAGAATAAAACAGATGATTTCCAACTTAAAGCTTATAAAAATGTAATCAGCAAAGCAGATACACCTGTACAGGGCATCCTGAAATAATCGGCGTGATAAAAATTAATTAAAGGCATTATCTGAGCATGTAGAGGGGTGCACAGGTTCAAAACATAGTCATCAGGTAGATGAGAGTAAAAACGTACCAGTAATCAACACAAGGAAATTTTCCCAGATAGGGGGAAGTATATAGAAGAGGAGGGAATCTTTATGAAAGTTTTCAAATCTTACCTGACTTACAGTCTCATAAATTGCCTAAGTAAGGTTTTTCAAATGTTGAAAAATAACATATTACTACTAGTTGTGGTGGTGGGGGTAAAGAAATTACTCTAGCACCGCAAGCACCTTGGACTTAATGTTCACACTTTCTGTCTTAGTGGATAAAGCCCTTAGGGGTAGCAGGGGCCTGGGGTGCCCCTCCTGCTCCTGCGCAGATGCAGGGCCATTGAGGAACCCAGTGCTGAGAGATCTTTGTAAGGGGCTACGACTAGTGTGCCACCTTCCAGCTCACCAAAAGACATGCACTTTATTGCGCAGGACCACAAGTTAAACTGCCCTCTGCTCAGGAGACAGACACTGCATCTTTCAAAACTGTTCGGATACCAAGAGTTTTGAAAAGCTAGAGAAACATGAATGGTAGTGAGTGCAGTGCTTTGAAAGATGCTTGCAACCTGGAAGATCAAACTTTGGTACATTTATATAATATCAGAAGTCTGTTGCCCGAGGGAAGACTGAAATCTTTCATCCATGAATATATTTCAATGTATCCCTTTGGGATACGGGCTGGAGAATAGTGCCTGCCTGATTGCCCCAAATTCTTCCCCTCCTAGAATCTGTGGAGGTTTTCAGTTCCTCCCAAGATACATTTTTATAATTTACATTTTCCCCAGGAAACTGTCTCTTTCAATGAGATATTAAATTTCACTTGCATAAGGTTTTATAAAATGTTTTTATGGTACTTTTAATTTCCTCTTTCAGGGAATATGATTCCCCTCTCATTGCTAAGTTTGTGTATTTATATCTGCTTTTCTCTCTTAGGCTTTGAATATCTTATTTTTATAAAGAACATTTATAGTTTTTGAAGCAATTCAACATGCATTTTTTTGTTTGTTTTTCAAGTAGTGTGTTTGGATTTCATTTTTGCTCATACCTCCATGGGCTTGTTGTTTTCACTATGTGGTATAGATTATTATGGAATTGATTTAGTCACTGGCCACCCTGTCTGTTTCTTTTAGCAGTAATGCTAATATTATGGTATTTTTTTTTTCCTAGCTAGGATCAGAGTTTTCTTAAAGTCTCTCTCTTTCTCTTTCTCTTCCCCTCCCTCCCACCCTCCCTCCCTCTTTCTCTTTCTCTGACTCTCTCTCCCTGTCCTTCCCTCCTTCCATCCCTCCCTCCCTCTCTTTCTCTCTCTCTTTGAAAAGCTTTATTTCTTCTTGGCAGCTGCCTTCCTCATGGCAGCCAGCACATTGCTCAGCTCCTCACGCTTCCTCTTGGTGTGGATGTGCGTCCCTGCCGTTTTCTTGAGGAACTCGAGGGCCCCTTTGTCCTTGGAGCCCTTGAGCAGCTCCATGGCATGGTGCTCATAGGGGGCAAAGCCACACTCCTTGATCATATCCTGCACAACCTTGGTATGTTTGGTGAGGTGTCCGGGAAGGCGGCCGGGCCTCAGATGGCTCACATTTCTAGTCAACTTGTGGCCCTTGTTGAAGTCCACTGCCATAGGATAGTGGAAGGCCGTGGGTACTGTTCTTCAATCATTGCTGTGGCAGAAGAAGGCAAATACTTCAGTCATTTTCTCTATTGACTTACCCCCTTCCTTGAACCCTCTCTCCTCCCCTTTCCCTTGCTGTTTCTCTCCTTGCCTCTCTTCCTTCTTCTCTCCTTTCCTTTCCTTCCTTCCTTCCTTCCTTCCTTCCTTCCTTCCTTCCTTCCTTCCTTCCTTCTTGGGGTCTGGGGAGATTGCTTGGTGGTCTATGCACCTACTCAAGGACCTGGGTTTGATTCCCAGTGGTGCATACCACGCTAACCTGGAATTCCAGGTGCACCATGCTGGCCACGGAAACCTGTTGCAGTGGCACCTGCCTGTAATTTCAGCACTGAAAAAGCTAAAACAGGAGGATCACTATGTATCCAAGCTGCATGGAGAGACCCTGTACCAAATAAATAAATTAACAAATAAATGACTATTCTTGTTCTCTAACTTGTTTGCTATCTAATTGCTTTCTTAGTCTTCAAATTAGTGCTTTCTAGTCTGTCTTCTATCTAATTCATTCCTCAAATCTGTGAAAATCATTGCTATATATTATGCATATTTATATTATTATTCTTACTCATATCATCTTCCCATATTCTACCTCTAAAGGATAGACTTAGAGTCTAAAGCTGAAATCTTTCCATTACTCAACAAGTTAAACAAGGTTTAACTTTGAAGTAGGTGACAGATGTTTGCTTCCATACTTTGATGTAGAAAATAAGGCAAACGGATACATTTGCTTGTGTGGAAATGATAGAAATCA
>PVKN010026554.1:0-13788 GCA_004027915.1 Capromys pilorides | reverse complement strand
AACTCCCTAGCCCCCACCCCTTCTGCCTAACTGCTTATCCTGTCTGGTATATTTAGACTTTAGATCTTTAGAGACTGTTAGCTTCATTGTCTATTTCTGAGATCCTTCAAAAATTTTTTGGAGTTCTTGTTTGGTGGTCATGAATTTCTTAAGGTAGACTTTGTCAAGAAAGACCTTAATTTCCTATCAATTTTGAGAACCACTTTTCATTATGTACCAGTTGGTATGGAAGTTGTTTTCTTTCAGGGTTTGAAACTCTTTCACTCTTAACACAGAAGGAATAACATAGAAGAATGCAGTAATTCTAATGGGTTTACCTTGATAATGGATTTGTTGCTTTTCTCTAATAGATTCTAAGACTCTAGTTGGACCTTTAGTATTTTGGACTAGGATGTGCTACAGACAGGTTCTTTGTTGGACCTTTGGTATTTTGGACTAGGATGTGTTACATACAGGTTCTTTTCCTACTGTGGCTGTTTGGGGTTCTGTGAATCTCACTTAACACAATGTCAACTTCTCAGAAGTTTTCTGCTATTATTTCTATAAGCAGGTTTTTAAAATATCACTTGTGCTATCTTCTGATGTTTTACTAATCCAAATAATCTTAGATTATTTGTCTAGCAGCTGTTGGATCCACATTTTTGTTCTTGTTTGTTTTTAAGGTATCTCCGAGTAACTGTTTACAGACATTACCCCTATCTTCTACTTAAGTTCTTCATCCTTCCATGATTCGCTTCTGCTGCCCTTACTTTCAGTGGAATTTTTTATCTTCTGTATTTTTGTTTGGTATTTTTCATGGTCTCAAATTCTTTGCTAAACTGGTTGTTCATGTTTTATGTTGTTTTGCTTGGCTCAGCTAGATTTTTGTTCATTTCTTACATAAATTCACTGATCATTTTGCTTATCATATCCACTGTTTAGTTATATATTTTTGGGCTTGTTGAGCAAATTATTGATCCATTTTATACCTCCATTTTTATAATTTCCACTAATTCAGTTATATGTCATTTGATATGCTCTGCTTTAATATCTGAGGGATCCACTTTGAGGGAGTGGGCAGATTTGGAGACAATTTCTTGCTCTATCTACTTGTGTTTCTATAGTTATTTTGGGAGAGAGGGGTCTGATTTTTATGAAAAAATATAAGACAAAATTTTATAACTAGTAGGAGAACAACAATAATTAGTACATTGTTATTATCTTTAAAGTAGTTGCTCAGGGGACAAAATATGGACATAATTCACATCATAGCCATGAAATTTTCCACTGACATCTTGGAAACAAGTAATCCTTTGTTAGATTCTCTTAGTTTCTGTCACTCATCTTTAACTTGCTCAACCAAATGTGCCACCTTCCCTATTTCTTGTCTGGTCACCAACTTTAATTTCTTTGAGATGTGCATTTTCCAATGAAAAGACATAATCATTAAGAATTTTTTGTCTTGTTTTGCAGGTTATGCAGAATTTTGGAGATATTATAAATGGCTTGGGAAATAACTCTTCCTGGTATTGTCTGTTTCATAAGGATATTTTCAGAAAAATCTTTCTTACAGCTTTCAATTTTGTGCTATCATTCACATTTTTGTAAGAGTTCTTCATTAACACAGGCCTCCTTCGCAAGATGTGGAAGTGTTATACAACACCTGCATAACAGACTTTTAAATCTTCTTCCCATTACTTTGGTGTCTTCCATCTCCATGGCATTTTATGCAACTTGTACAACCTTCCCGTTTTTAACTGCAGTTTTTTGTGTCCATTGTAAGTAGTATTAAGAAAAATAAAAGTATCAAATCTAGTGGTACACACATATAATCCCAGGATTTAGGAGGCTGAAGCAGGACGCTCACCATGAGTTTGATGCCAGTCTGGGCTATCTAGTGAGTTCAAGGATGGCCTGAACTACATAGTGAGAATTTATCTCAAAAGAAAGAAAGAAAGAAAGAAAGAAAGAAAGAAAGAAAGAAAGAAAGAAAGAAAGAAAGAAAGAAAAGAAACAAGTACAAAAGCAAAAAAAATTAGTACCTTAATTTTTGGATCTTCATTTTTCAAAAATTGCAAAATAAAATACATGGATTAAGATTATTTCAGTCTGAGGATTGCTTCAACTTCACCAGGATGAGGGAAAAGGAGAAGGCATAACAGATGAAACAAGGGCTGGAGAGATGGCTCAGAGGTCTAAAGCGCTTGCTTAGGAAAGCTTAGACAACCGCAGGGACTGCAGTTCAATTCCCAGCACCACATGCTGTGCCAGCCCCATCCCCAGGGCAGGCTGAGCTGGCCATAACATTAAAAAAAAAAAGATGAAATGAGATTGAGCTAGTAATTATGAAAATCAAGTTAGATGTATACAGTACATAGATGCTTAGCATGTTAGCCTCTCTAATTTTGATTATGCTTAAAATGTTCTCACAATAAAAAGCTGAAAATACACAGTATGATCATACTATTACTTCAGCTAAGGATACAACTCCTCTATTTAGGTTAATATGTTTTTTAGTACACCACTTTGCATTAAAACAGTCCTTCATAATGTCGTTGTGTCTTTATCTCAGCAACTCAAATCAAGATTTTTCAAGTTAGCTGAACACACTGATCATACTAAAACAGTATTAGCATTTTTAGAGAGAGGAAAACATTCTCTGTACCTTTAATGATAAAGTTTAACTTTTTGTGAAGGATTTCATTTTTATATCAAAACTGAAAGTGTTTATTATGTGTTTTTAAAGGTTTAGTTGTAAATGTTCAAATTTAAGAACTAAAAATAAATAAATAGATGGAGGCTACAGATTTTGAAAGCTTTCAATTGTGGGTGCACTATGCCATACATGAGGCTGCAGCCCCAGCCTGCACCCCTCAAGAGAAGTGCAGTCTTATTTCTCTTTGCATCTCTGAGGCATAGTACCATGCCCAAAGCAAACTACTCATTTATTACAGTTTGTCAAATCAAAAGCAAAAAAGGCCACCATGGAGTGGCAAAGAATAAGAATTTTGGAACTGAAAAAATAAACCAAAACCAACCTCCTCATTTTTTGACAAGGAGACAGATGCTTCTTGAGGTTCAATCACACAGCTAATGGATGGATGGTGAAAGATATGTTTTAGGAAGATTGAGCTGCCATCAGCTTATGGAATGCTTTGGAGGAGGGAAGGACTGGGAGCAAAGGCATGTGTTAAGAGATGCTTGCCTTCACCACAGTGCAGAGTAATGAGAACGTGAATGGAGATGATAGCAAAGGAATGAGAACTGGGGAGGATCTGAAAGACACAGAAAAGGCTGTTCTGAGCAGTACTGTCTCACGGTCAGAGATTTCATCCTGGTCTATTTCTACACATGTTAGCATCAATCATGAACCCCAGGTATTTTTACCCATGGGCCTAACTGCACAGAAAGATATACAGTAATTAGCAATTTTTTTTGACTCACCCAGGACCTCTGAGAGTGATTCAAACCTCTGCTACACAATTATCCACCATAAATATAGTTCATCCCCTGCCTGTTCCAAGTACTGGCTCTTTACAATGTCCATCCACTTGCCATTAATATAGGTCTGAATCCAACTCCTCTAACTTATCTTTTTGAATGTTCACATTTTTCTCTCCAACAAAGATGCAATCAATTTTAATGTACATTCTTCTGTAATATAACAATAAAGTCTTCAAAATTAGATCACAATTTCTATCATTCTTTCCCACACATGGTAATATCAGAGATGTATTTGAGTTCATAACTTCTTTTAAAATATAATATTGTCTTTAGTAAGAAAAACTGATCTCTTGATCTCTTTTGCTTAAGAACAGCACTCTACAGGAAATTAAAATGTTGGTCATCAGGAAGAAGAAAGACAATAGAGAGAAGAAACCCATGGGTTGTGGTTGGAAAAGGCCAGGGTAACGTCTAGGAAGGCAGAAAACAATTCTGGACTGAAGAGTCTGAGTGTAGAGGAGGACAGCAGAACCAAAGTGGGTGGACATGCGGGAAAGAAGTCATAGCCATGAGGGCAAGATCAGATGTATACATGGCCAAAAGGGCTGACAGCTGCTCTATACAGTACAATCATGTGCCACCTAGGACATTTTGGTCAATGATGGGCTACATATTCAACAGTGACTCTATAAGGTTATAACTGAACTGAGGAAATCTTGTCCCCTAGTGCGACCACAGGCAATTATGTTGTAGTACAACACATTCAAGTGGATGCTGGTATAGACAAACCTACTGTACTTCCCATCACATAAAAGTATAGCACATATAATTATATACAACTATAATATTTGATAGACATGATAAATATTACTGGTTTATTATTTGCTATGCTACATTTTTAGTTGTTATATACTCTTGCTATTTATATTTTTTAAAGTTCCTATAAACAGTAAGTCCCATTATGCTGGAAAAACCTCATACAGCTCATATTTACCACATCATGAGATTAAATCCAACACAGGAGAAAATGACATTTTGATCATCATGGCCCTAGGGACAAAAGGCTGTACTCTGTCTGTACCATACAGCCCAGTGAATAGTAGGTTATACCACCTAGCATTCTGTGCTGTTCACATCACAAAATTACCTAGCAATGCATTTATCAGGATTTCCAACCCCCTGCCCCTGGCCATAGTGGCAGGTATTGACCCAGAGCAAGCACACTGAGCTACATCTCCAACTATGTCTTGTTTTCTTTTGTTGAGGTTATTTGTTGGAGTTGGGGTTGTTGCTTGAGAAAGAGTGGGCTTGAGTTTATAGTTCTCCTGCCTCATCTGCTCAGAGTTCTGGGATTTTAGAGGTGCACCACCATGCCCAGCAGAATATATTTCACTGGTTTTATTGTTTTGTTTCGTTTTATTTTGTCTGTTTGTTTTCTCCCCGATACAAAGGATTAAACTCAGGACCTTGCACTTGCTTGGCAGATGCTTATGCCTCTGAGCTATATCCTCAGCCCTGAATTTAATGGTTATGTGGTACAAATAGATGTAGATGCTGTGGAAACCATCTGGTCACCGAGACACTACAGGCCAGTCCCACATCATCTCTTCTGTCCCAAGCCTGGTAAACCTGACCAGCATCTTATCCTCCCCATATCCTCAGCCCTACTCACCCACTCCTGCCATAAAAGGTCTCACTCAAACTCCCCAAAGAGCCACATCAAACTCCCCTTTTCCTTACTTGCTTTCTCTACTGCTCAACTCACCACACCTCGTTCTCTCTATGCAACCCAATAGACGAAAACTATTTTAAAATTCAGGCCTAGTATTTCCTATCAAAATGAAGCTCCTTGAGGGCAGCTTTTCTGTTGTACCATTTTTGTCACCACATTAGTCACTTCCCAGTCACTGAACTAAAATATCCAATGCCAGCAACTTAAAGAAGCAAAAGTTTATTTTGTCTTGCTGTTTCAGAGGGCTCAGTCCAAACAAGGATGTCTTCAAGACAAAAGCAGCATGGTGGAGGGACGTGAGGGAGGACAGCTGCTTGCCTCATGGCAGCCAGGAAGCACAGAGAGGAGAGAGGGGTCAGACAGTTATACACTCTTCCTTGTGACACTCCCACTCACACTTCTGTTAACCAGGCCCACTTCCTAAAGCACGCTCCACTATGAACTATTAATCTACTGATGAATATGGTGCCCCCATGATCCAAAAGCCCCACTTCTGAATACAGGAGACTTTTGGGGTGGCATTTTAGATTTAAATCATAAAGTCCCCCCTTCAGAGTTCAGTAGATTAAGAATGCTAGGCAAGATGGCACATGTCTGTATTCCAGTGCGATGAGAGGCTGAGACAAAAGGATCAAAGGGTCAGTGATTTAACAAATAAAAATAAAAAACAGAAATAAAGAAGAATGACAATTTGAACTACCTCTGTTTCCATTCTGCTTTGCCTTTAATCATCATCTAAAATAGCCTAGGTCTTAGAGCTTGAGAATTTGGAGACGATTGTATAAACTACTTAGCTGAAAATACATCCCAGAGCCAGTGACACAGTTCTATTGCACAGTGCCTGCCCAGCAAGAATGAGGTCCTGAATTTGATTCCCTGTACCAAAAAGAACGAAAGAAAGAAAGAAAGAAAGAAAGAAAGAAAGAAAGAAAGAAAGAAAGAAAAATGAAAAGAAAAAGAAAAGAAAGAATCTCATCCTAGGGCTTACCCTTCAGCTGGTAAAGAAGAAATGGACAAAGCCAGAGTGTAAAAAGGTAGATATGGTCAAATATAGTTAAACAAATGTCAGTAGCTGCCAAGGAAGAGTTCATATCTCAAATAGTCAGCCATCTGGAGAAAAGCCTGAATATATTAAATGTCAAATGGGTCTTCTAAAAGCCTGGCATATAACATGAAAATAAACAAATTACAGGGAACAGTTTTCTAAGTAGGTTCAAAGATTTTCAGCAAAATGAACTTTTTTCATTTTTCACAGAAAAAAAATGAACTTAAAATGAGGTTTTTGTCTTAAAAATGTAACTGCATCAAAAAAAAAAAAAAAAGTCCAACGCATTCCTGTATAGTTGGTTCCTAACTTGGAAATGGGTACAATAGAGTTCTTTGTATCATGTATTTATTCACTTACTCATTTACTTAAGTTACTGAATGTCTAAATTGTGTCAGATATTTGCTTGCCACATGTGGTACAACAAAGGAAAAATAAGATTCTTATCCACAAGGATGTCAAATGTAGGAGAAAATGAATATTTTTAAATACGCCACGTGATCTAATAAGGAATATGCACTGATTTAGGGTTTGGGGCAATGAATATAAATGCTGAGTTTCACTAAGTGCATAGAGGAAGGGTGTAAATTCAATAGTTTGAAGAATGGTTTCTCTAAACCAAGAATAAGCTACAAGGTGAGATACAGAGTATCCAAACATATCTTAGAAGTGCTATAATTACCAGGGGACAGAAACAAGTTCTATGTCAATAATCCACAAAATCAGGGAATATGCCAAAAACTACAAAGATTAGCAGAGGTACAAACAAAACAGAGGCCCACATGATCAGACTAGATTGAAAAAGAAAAAAAAAAAAACAGGAAGTTTCAAGAGAAGAAGAACTAGTGGTCAAGCTCATTTGTAATGAAAAGCAAAAGCTAAGTCACAGCTTGGTAAAGAAAAATTCTGTTTTCAAGCCACCCTGTAACAGGCATCTGGGTAATCACTTCACATAAATGACCCTACTTAATCTGCTGACCTCAAACTGAGAAGGCTGTTTCCAGAGGAGAACACTGAGACTCAGAGACATTAACATGCCCCAAATCACAGTGATAATCCTACTCATACCAGGAAGTCTAGCTTTCAAGTCCACACAGTGACTTTGAGTCTACTTATTTCCTGCCTGAGAACCAGACTGAAAGGGGTTTCAGCAACTGAGGGAAAAATGATGGAGTACTGACTGGAGATTAATTTATACAAGCTGGCTAAGATGAAAGGACAAGGACTAGGGCCAGCGAGATAGCTCAGTTGCACACCTATAATCCCAGTGCTGGGGAGGCCAAAAACAGGAGGCTCACTTCAAGTCTGAGCTACATAGTGAGACCCTATACCAAATACATTAAAAAAAAAAAAAAAGGACAAGGACTAAAGGCAGATGCTAACAAAAATGATCCAAGGAATTTCCATAAAGTGATAACACTAAATTTAGTATGGCCATTTTGTGTTGTTCTTGTTAGTAAAACTGGAAGACTACAGTGATTGTGTGCCAAGACTCTGGCACATTTTGATTTGAACTCTAAGTCACTACATATTCAAATAGCACTTGTAATAGCTGGAGACATTTTAGAGGCTGACCAAAAAGTCAATTAACTTTATCCAGGAAAAGTGAATAAAAGATCATAGATTACAAAATAAAGCCAAATCATCTGCCTCAGCTAGAAGATGTTTAATCAATAAATGAAGAACCAGGATTGAAGTATTGTTACATAGCTGCACTAGGGAAAACATCAAGGTACCTGGTGATAGAGACCTGAAGAAGTACACTACAATGACAGCATTTAGTCCTAGGTAGGATCAGCACTACTGTTACTGGGTTTGGGGGCTGGAGTCTCTTTCTACAGGTATTTTCTAGGTTCTTTCTATCCTAAACAAAGAATTAGATAAAACAAGCACAAAAAGTAGCAAAGTCTTATGTTTATTAAAGATAGGAAAAGCAACATGCCCTACAGAACAAGTCTGGGCCAAGTAAAAGCAGGAATATTCCATTCTATAGCATGAAGGTAGACTACTAGAAAACAATACAAAGCAATAGCAAAGATCTCAGTGGTGACTTTCCTTTTGGTATCCTCCACTTCTCAGGCTGAGGTCAGGTGTAGGCCATTCTGTCAAAAACGGCTTGAGTTCTCACAAGAAGGTCATGTGCCTAGCATTGGGAACTGTTCTGCACATGTGTCCTTTGCCAAGCCCTAGTTTCTTGCCTCATAACCATTAAACACTTCACTGAAACAGAATTTAAACTGAACATTCCACCAAACAGGATTGCCTCAAATAAAGTGGCTATTTCTGGGAGTTCACAACAAAAATCAAATTCAGTACATGCTACATAGTGAGACCTTGTACCAAGTATGTTATTAAAAAAAAAATTGCAAAGGACCATGGAAAATCAATCTAACAGCTGCTAGATGATGCAAATAGGAAAAACATAAAATTGATCAGAGTCACAGCAAAAGCAGCACAAATGAGATTAAAAAACAAAAAAACCTGTTCCTCGAAGTCATGTCAGAAAACCTCATAGATAGGGGATAATTTAGAATGCAGCAAATGAGGCATATAAAACTTCAATTAGCCATGACTAAAAAAAAAAAAAGAAAGAAAAAATACAGCAAGGCATATAATACTCAAGATTTTAGAAATTCAATACAAAAACAGGATATTAAAATCTATTAGAGAAACTAAACAAATCACCCATAAAGAAAGCTCATCAGAATCACAGTAGACTTCTTAACACAAACTCTAAAATCAAGGAGACCTTAGAGTAAAGTATTTCAAGGCCTAAAAGAAAACAACCTCCAAACCAGACTGATGTACCCTGCAAAATTATCTTTCTAAACTCTTGTAAAAATAAGATACTTTCATGAGAAAGAACACCTGAAAAAACCCATGACCAACAAAGCACTACTTCAAAATATTCTGAAGGCCATTCTAGAAAGAGATAACAAGGACTATAACTCCATGAACTCCAACAGAATGAATTGATCAGGCAAGGAAAGCAATTAAACAGAGGAAAAAAGGAAATCAGCAACAGGAAAGTAACATGACAAGAATAAGTCAGTACATATCAATGTTAGTGATCTCAATTCAGCAATCAAAAGAAACAGACTGGGAAAACGGATCAAGATGTAAGATTCAATAATATGCTACACTCAAGAAACACATTTAATTCAAAATGAAATTCATAGACTGATGAAGAGACAAAGATTACTATACCCTTGTAAAGAGAACAATCCAAGAGGAAGAGATAACAATCATAGATACATATGTATATGTATCTATGATTGTTATCTCATATATATATATATATATATATATATACCAAATAACAGTACACTCAGCTATATAAAACAAATATTAATGAACACGAAAAATCAAATAAGCACTAATACATTTGTAATGGGGGATTTCAATACCCCACTGTCAAAAACAGACAGATCAAATAGAAAAAAAAAAAGACAGAAAGAAATATCAAAACTGAACCAAACTTTTGAACAAGTAGATAGTGTTCTACCCCACAACATCAGAATACTCATTCTTTTTAATTGCATATGGGATATTCTCCAAAATTTAGTACATACTAGTTCATAAAATATGCTTAGGTAAATGCAAAGGAATTGAAATTATTCCACATATATCATGTACATTGTCAGACCATAGTACAATAAAATTGGAAACCAGTGGCAAAAGAAACCAAAAGAAATTTTTAAAAAAACAAGTGAAAGTTAAATAACATTAAAAATTAAATAATTTTTAATTTTAATTTTAAATAACATTAAAAATTAAATAACACCCTCCTAAAGAACCAATGGATCACAGAAGAAATTAAAGAAGAAATTAGGTGATGAAAAGACAATGGCAGTACAACATACCAGATGTTTTGGTACATAATGAAAGCAACTGTATGAAGGAAATTTATAGTGGTGTACTCCCATAACAGAAAACAGAGCACGCTCAAATAAACAATCCCATGTTGATCCTCAAGCAACTCAAAAAAGAAGACCAGGTCAATCCCAAAGCCCAGACAAGGAAGGAAATTTTACAATGATCATGACAAAGATTCATGCAATGGAGGCTAAGAAAACAGTACAATTAATCAATAACCAAAGAGTTTATTCTTTGAAAGAGTAAGTAAAATTGACAAACCCTTAGCAACCTTACCAAAAAAGGAAAGACTCAAATCCATGTAATTAGGAGTAAAAAGAGTAATACCACAACAGAACCTGCAGAAATCCAGAAATCATAAATACCTTCTTCAATAATCTCTATTGTAATAAGATAGAAAAAGGAAAAAAATGGACAGATTCCTGCATACACATGAATTAATAAAGCTGAATAAAGATACATAAAAATTCTAAATAAGCCATACTGGTCAATGAAATTAAAGATGTAATTAAAAACCTACCAATAAAGAATAGTCCAGGCTCCGATGGGTTCACTGATGAATTTTATAGGAAATTGAAAAGAGACCTAATAGCACTATTTCTCAAGCTCTTTAAATACTCCCAAATTCACTCCTGTATTCAAGCATTATCCTGATAAGAAAACCAAAGAAGGACCCAGCTAAGAAACAGAACTACAGGCCAATCTCCCTAATGAACAAAGATGCAAAAATCCTCAAAAAGATACTTGCAAACAGAATGCAGTAAATCATGGAAAAGATTATATGCCATAACAAAGTTGATTTCATCCCAGGGATGCAGTGATAGTACAAAACATGCAAATCAATAAATATAATATACCATATTAACAGAGCCAAAGACAAAACCATATGATTATCTAAATAGATGCAGAAAAAGTTTGACAGTTAACACTCATTCATGATAAAATGCTATAGAAAATAAAAACATTCTCTTTTCAGTGTGATCACTGCCTTCCACCCATTCAGAATCATGGCAATAGCAGAGGCACTGAACATTGGCAAAAAAAAACTCTGAGTGTAAAACAAAAGTAATCTATGAATTTTTAGACAGTCCAGGAAAAGTCCTCCTATATTCCAAGGACGAAGTGACAGCTGAAAATGCAGCCAGACAGAAACATCTGGAAGGAAAACTGCCATCTCCAATAAGAGTACCAGTTGTATTTTCCAGTTGTTACAGGAAGCAGGTATCAAAACTGCTTTCACCAATAAATGTGGAGAGACAGCTTTCATTGCCCCCAAGTGTGAAAGGATTCCAACTGAATGAGTTTGCAGAATAGCAACTAGTTCTTTTCTCAAAAGAAATTCTGGTATCAAGGAAGGATGTAAGTTTTACCCACCTAAAGTGGAGCTATTTTTCAAGGATGATGCTAACAATGATCTATAGTGGTCTGAGGAACAGCTTATTGCTGCAAAATTTTGTTTTGCTGGACTTGTTATAGACCAAACTAAAGCGGATATCATGAGTAATGCTACACAACCTATTTTTGAAATACTGGAGAAAACTGGTTGCCCTAGAACTGTACATTGGTTGATATGAAGATTGAATTTGGTATTGATGTGACTACCAAAGAAATTGTTCTCTGATGTTATTGATAATGATTCCTGGAGATTCTGGCCATCGGGAGATCAAAGCCAGCAGGAAGACTAACAGTCTTACCGTGACCTCAAGGAAGTAACCCCTGAAGGGCTCCAGATAGCAAAGAAGAATTCTGAATGGGTTGCAGAGAGAATACAGTTGCTTCTAAAACCAAAAGCCAGGGCAGGGTTGTACTGATGATGGGCTCAACTTCTGACCTAGGTCACTGTGAAAAAATCAAGAAGGCCTGTGGAAATTATGGGAGGTTCCCTCTGAACTTTGAGTAACATCTGCCCATAAAGGCCCAATGAAACTCTGAGTATTAAAGCTGAATATGAAGGGGATGGCATTCCCACTGTGTTTGTGGCAGTGCTAGGGAGAAGCAATGGTTTAGGTCTAGTGATGTCTGGTAACGTTGCATATCCAGTTATAGGCTGTCCTCCCCTCACATCAGACGGGGGAGCTCAGGACATGTGGTCTTCTCTGAGATTACCCAGTGGTCTCAGCTGTTCAACAATACTTTCTCCAGAAGGATCAGCTCCGTTTGCTGCTCAGATATTTGAATTAAACAACTACTTGGTATGGGCCAAACTGTGAGCAAGCATATTGAACACATGAATTTCCTTGAAACAGGCTAACAAGAAAATCAGAGAATCCAATTTCTAAGAATGCCATTTCACTGGGTTGAGGGGTCCTACACATTCCCACTTTAGCTGCAGAAAAATAAGCAGAATAGAAAAAAAAATGATTCTTGGTCAGAGAAAACAAATAAAATTGATAATGAATAAATCTTTCTCTAGATATAAAAGAAGAAAAGAAAAAGTCTATCTCAACCTGATAAAAGCCATCAATGACAAACCAAGGGCCATTGTCATACTAAACGGACAAAAACTGAAAGCCTTCATTCTAAAATCAGAAACAAGACATTGTCACCACTACTATTCAATACAGTCCTGGAAACACTGGCAGAGAAATTAGGCAAGATAAAGAAATAAAAGGAATAATGATCAGAAAGGAAAGAAGTTAAATTATCATTATTTGCTGATGACATGATACTTTACATAGAAGACCCCAAAAACTCCAACAAAAGATTTCTAGATATAATAACCAAATTCAGTAACACAGCTGGATACAAATTCAACTTTCAAAAATTAGTGGCAGTCCTGATTACACAAACAACAAACTCACCAAGAGAAAAATTAGGTAAACCACACCTTTCACAATAGCATCCAATAAAATTAAATATCTAGGAATCAATCTAGCAAAGGAAGTAAAACCTTGAAAAAGGTGAAGATTTTCAAAATAAATGAAGAATTTAAAAAATACATAATTATATTATCTATATGTACCAAAATTCTCATTTTTCAGATAAGAATTTGATGACACAGTTAAGTAACTTGCAAAAATTAATGTAGATGATTAGCTATGGACAGGGACCGTGGTTCGATCCCCAGCATCATATGCTGTGCCAGCCTCAACCTCAGGGCAGGCTGAGCTGGCCATAAAAAAAATAAAAAATAAAGTAAAAGAACTGAACAGAAATTATCACAATATTAATAAAAGATGATTAGCTCTGGAGCTAGAATCCTCTCTTACCTTTTCTAGTGATAGGCATATTAGTGCTAGTCAAAGATGTAAATACTTCATGCAGTCATTTAATAGGTGTAGTTATTCAATCCTTGCAACAGAATAGTTACTGTTACTATCTACATCTTACAGATCGTTGAAATGAAGTTCAAGGGTAAAGTGACTTATCCAACAGCAGCAAGCCGACTGAGTAACAGAAACAAATGCAGTTTGAATAAAGGGCCTGTGACCTTAGCCACTGCATGATATTGTTCCCCTTACTTGAATGTTTAAATCTAGTGTATGTAGTTCATTGCAGTTTTTATGCATATATAATTATTGTTTATAGTATGCTCATGGTATTATATATACTTTATTGGAAGTCTATTTTCTAATTTCCAAAATCTCTAGCAAACAGATACAATACACATTGTTCATTCTCGTTCAAGGAAATACCAAGTTGAAAAGTTTCTGGGTAAAAAGTTTCACTCCACCCTAAAATAAAAAGCATGGCTGAGGAAGTAAGAAGCTCG
>PVKN010026553.1:0-13788 GCA_004027915.1 Capromys pilorides | reverse complement strand
TTAATTGGAAAAGAGTTCATTGCCTTAAAAATAATCAGTTAAAAGTTCATTAATTTTTAAGCTTTTTCTGTAATTAGATTTAGATATATAGTAATTCAATGATTGCATCAAATAGATCCTTTAGAACTTATTATTGTCAACTGAGTGAATGTTTCTAATGTGATCTTTCATTCCTTTTGAATGTTAGTGAAGTTCTCAGGTGTACCTGCAGATAATCTCACACAAAAGCCCTGGCTTCTGAACACGGGACCTAGTGTATCAAGATGGAAGGTGAGTTTAGATACTTCCAAAGAGAAAGAAGGAAAATGCTGTCATTATTGCAAGGAAACAAGCAGTAAACTCCAGAATGTGTAGTGTTCTATAAGGCAAATGATTCCATTTCTTCAGTATATCTAGGCCATAAAAAAGTAAGAAGGATTGAATTACTAAAGAATAAAAACAATGAAAAAAGTTTAATGACTAGATGCAATGCAGAGTTCTTGTTTGTAGTTTTCTGTGGGTTGAATGCCAATTCAGATGTTGAAATTTAAATGTCACTAAACATATTCAGAGGTGGAATATTTAAGAGACAGTTTTTCTATTTTATAAAGAGAATATAAAATAGTATTAAAATAGGAAAATTACAAGTGATACAGAATTTTACTTAAGAAAGTAATATGAATTTCACAGTACTTGTTTCAATGCATAGTGTTGTCTTCAAAACAGTTGCTCATATTACTAGCTGTATGCATACAAAATTAGAAGAATAAATAAAAGAAATATATAGGAAATTAAGAGGAGAAAAAGAAATAATTGAAAAAAGGAGACAAAGCAAACTAAGCATTATCTGCCCCTTTCCATAGGTCAGCAAAAATCCACAGTACAGTTGTCCAAACCATCCCACTTACGTAGAAAAATCTATTTCCCCCTCTCCCTCTCCCATCCTTCTCTTCAACTCAGTAACTCTTTGCTTTTGAATAAGCTCATTCCTTTTACCTAGTATCTATTGTACCCTTCAGATTCCACTTTCTGTTTCAGGTTCTCACACTGAGGAGACAATACGATGTTTTCACATGTGGGTTTGATTTATTTTACTTATATTTTGAGAGTTTGTGTGTCAGTTATGGTGGGAGTGTGTTCCTTATTAAAAGTAAAAAGTTCTAATTAAAAGTATAAACATTTTTTCCATCTCTTTTATGTACTTGCTTGACCTTTTGCCATATGTAATACAGCACAGAGGCCTATGCCAGAAGCTGGAACCATACGCTTGACCATCCTAGTCTCTACAATCAGGACCTAAGTGAATTTCTAACATTTATATTTTAGCCAGTTTGTAGTATTCTGTTACAGCAATAGCAAGCAGACAAAGACAGATGCCAAATCAAGGGACACAAATATAAAAATCATTGTTGCATAATTACATTGATATTAATGGATTATTGATATTTGTGTAAAATTATCTCATATCAGTGATTTTAAGTTTTTTAAAATATAATATTATAAATTATTGATGTAGTTATAAATGAATAATATGATAGTGGCTTCTGTTTTGAAATTTATAGTAAAAAAAGACAGAAATTAGTAAAATTGTGTGTAGAGAATACTGATATATTTTGAAATTGCATGCTTCACATATAAAATTTCATTATATTGTTGTCCTAATCATAGTAAGCAGCAACAACACAATACTGAAGACTAGATGGTTTATAAACAACAGAAATGTATTGCTTACAGTTTGGAGGCTGGGAAATATGAGACAACAGCATTGCCAGACTCAGTGCCTGGTAAGGGCCTGCTTTCTGGTTCATAGATGGCTCTTTTTGCTACATGCTTATATAGCAGAGGGAGAGAAAAGGAATATTTCTCAGGCATCTGTTATGGAAACCCTGTGTCACTCATTCAGGCTCAGCCATCATGACTTGATCATGTTCCCTGAACTCCACATTCTAATACCATCACTTCAATGGCTCAGGTATCAACAGAGCACTGTGCAAAAATGAAAACATTCAAACCACAGTAAATGTGCTGTTTCTTTTTTGTGTGAATATTTTGTATTTTCTACCCTAAAATTTGGTTTTGTTACTCCTTATAATGACACTTTCAACAGACCACTATAAATACTTTTGGTACACAAAAAGAAGTTTTATAGAACCTCAGAAAGTTGACCAACATAGTGTTGGTCAATAAACATGCAAGCAAGCTTGATCTTCACCCATACTAAGAAATAAACTACTTCAACAAAACCCAGAAATGGACTGCTGTGTATTTATATAGTAAGCTAAGCTCTCTGAACACATGGATTTCACATCTGCAGATTCTACCAATCATAGATTGAAACCTTTTGAAAAAATTTTGTCTGTGATGAATGTATTTGGACTCTTTTTATTGTTTCTATTTCCTAAGCAATACAACTTAACTCCTATATGAATAATATTTACATTATATCAGGTATTGCAAGTAATCTAGAGATGATTTATTTATTTATTTGTTTATCTATCTATCTATCTATCTATCTATCTATCTATCTATCTATCTATCTTATGGCTGGCTCAGGCTGCCCTGGGGGGTGGGACTGGTGCAGCATGTGGTGCTGGGGATCAAACTGTGATCCCTGTGGTTGCCTGAGCTTGCCTAAGCAGGCACTTTAGAATGCTGAGCCATCCCCCCAGACTTGGAGATGATTTAAAAGATATTGGAAGATATGTTTAGTTTATGTATAGATACTATATCGTATTATATACAGTATGTGATTTTTGTATCTGAGATGTCCTAAAACCCATTTTAGGGTGATACTAAACTTAAAGTAAATGAAGACAGAGAAGACTGATGTTTGACAATAAGGCAGTGTGCCTACATTTCTTGCACAGTTCTTGAGTATGAAGAGTTCAAGGATATCCTTGCAATAATAAGATTATAAATCCTAGAGCTATGGGGTGTTATTTTATATAAAAGACTTGGTCATCAGTAGATTTTAGTATTTGTGGAAGGTCCTGGGGTCAAATCTCTGTGGGAACAAAGGGACGATTGCACTGGATAGTGAACAGGGAACAGTTTTATGAAAATTTTACACTCAAGTGTCACATAGCTGAATTTTGCTGATCTTTAGCATAAATGTTTGCATAGAGCATCTATATTTGTCTATGTTATATTTGTGTTTAGTTGTCCCATGAAAATCTCATGCAGTGATGAGGCAGGGACTTCTAGAGTTTGAGATTAATTTGTCATCCACTGAGATTATGTGTTTCACTACTGTTGGGATTATGGATCATTGTACCGCTAGGATTAAGGTTGTGGTCTGAGGTGGATATCCTGAGGCAGAGAGCCTAAGGGTAACATAAGAGATTCAGAGAAACAGATTCTCTCTGTCTCTGTCTCTGTCTCTGTCTCTGTCTCTGTCTCTGTCTCTCTCTCTCTGTCTCTCTCTCTCTTTCTCTCTCTGTTTGCTCTCTGTTGTCTCTATTGTAGTTGTTCTGCCACCATGAACTCTGTTCTCTGCCATGTGCCAGTCTTTCTTGGAGCTGGCTAAATATAGACTGAAATCCCCAGTAACTGTGAGCTAAATAAACCTTTCTTTCCTCATTTTGGGTGTTTTGGTATTTGTCCAGGCAATGAAGGAAGAGTAAATAAGACAGAATTTGGTACTGTGGGAGTGGAGTCATTGCTGTGACTGACCTTACCATGTGGATTACAGGTTTTTGGGAATGACTTACGGGAAGAGATAGGAAAGGTTTGGAGAGATTGTCTACTTACTAAGAGCTGGCTAAACTTTGGCTGGGTCAACTTCGGCTGGATAAACTTCTGCTATATGGTAGGGGAGATTCTGGTCAGAGCTCAGACCAGATGATAATCTGGAAGCCTGCATATAAAGAATGGCTTATGGCGTTGCCTGGGAGATAGCTCAGGGGCACAAGTCCCTGCCTGCAAAGTGCAAGGTCCTGAGTTCAATCCTCCAATCCTCCACACCAAAAAAAAAAAAAAAAAAAAAAAAGAATGGCTTATGAGCAGAGATAGTAAAGTTTTGGGGAGATCATCTACTTGTGAAGAGCTGAAAAATCTTTGACTAGTCTGTAGGAAAGAGTCTTCTCAGAGCTCAGAACAGAAGATGGACAGAAGGCCTGCTGGTAAGACCAGGTTTGAGAAGTTTCTGCTCGAAAAAGGACTGCATGGGTTGTTGGACTCCACATGATTTGTGCTATGGCTTTGCTGAAAGTCTATCTGAATTTTGCTTGTGCCTAGAGACTGCCTGAGACTGAGATAAAGCATGGTGGACTGAGTAATCTTTCAAAAGAAATTTCAAAGCAATGAACTATTGCAGCAGTGGCATGATTGTTATTGGGGGCTTTTAGCCAGATTTATGTTGAAAATCAAGAGCAAAGGGCCAAGCAGGGTGATTTAAAGCTGTGGAATGCAAAAATAGAGCTGAAAGGATCTTCATTAATGGGAAGGAACCAGAGAATTGAAAAGATGGCCTGAGGGCAACACAAGATGTGGCAGTTCTCCACCTTTTACAGCCTCAGAATTGCAAGGGAGAGAGACCTTTCCTTGAGAAGAAAGCCGCAGATTCCCAAGATCCGGAATGGTGGCAGTGACTACACCAGCTTCCAAAATTGCACCGACATGGAACATTTGTTTCTGGGAATCAGGGTCAGAGTGTTCAACAACTGAGACACTTGATCCCTACAACCAAAAGACAAGGAAGGCTGGCTAGTGCTCCAGTGGGCAGCAAACTTTGGTATCATATACATGGTGTTGGTTTTAAGTGTATTCAGAATATAAGAGTTGTTAGGTTAAGAAAGTTTCCACCTCAATTTCAGAAGAAGGCCTAGGAGGCCAGATAATGTGCCTCTGTGAGGGCAGTGTGTGAAATAGAGTGAGAAGTCAATTTAGTGGAAACCCCAGAAGTTTGGAAAAGCCAGAAATGTGGATTATATAAGGGAAACTGAGAAGAGGGAGCAAAGCTGGCCTAAAAGAGAAGCCATGGACATTACCATAAAGAATGCCATAGAGCAGTGTAAAGCGTTTAGAGCTCACAATTCAGCGCAGACTGCTTCAGATGTTTCAGTGGGAACTATAGGATTTAATGTTTGTGCTGCTGGATTTTGGACTTATGTGGGTTCCAGTGTTTTGTATTCCCCTGTTGTTTGCAACTTTTTGGAATGGTAATGTTTGTCTTGTGCCTTTGAATGTTGGATGTTGATTCTTTCGTGTGTTACACATGCATTTTGATTTCTGTTCATGAACGGTTTGCCTATCTCAATGTCTTCAAGAGTTCCTCCTACTTTCTCTGTGAGGAGATTTAGTGTTTCCACTTTAATATTTAGGTCTTTAATCTAATTTGACTTTAGTTTAGTTGCATGTGATAGATAGGGATCAAGTTTTAGTTTTTGGCAAGTAGAGAGCCAGTTTTTCCAGCACCATTTGTTAAAAAGGCTATTTCCTGTAGTAAACACGTTTGGTCCTTTTGGTGAAGATAAGGTGGCTGACTGCATTTGTATTGCATTCTGCATCTTCTAATCTATTTCATTGATCCTCAGGGTTACTTTTTTTTGCAGGACCATGCTGATTTTATCAGTGTAGCTTTGTAGTATAACTGTAGGTAAGGAGTTGTAATGCCTCCTGCCTTATCTTTGCTACCCAGGATTGTCTTTACTATTCAAGGTCTTTTCTGGTTCCAAATTAATTATAGGAAAGATTTTCCCAGGTCCATGAATTATGTTAATGGTATTTTGATAGGGATTGCATCAAACCTGTATAACAATTTAAGAATTATGGCCATCTTTGCAATGTTGGTTCTTCCTATCGAGGAGCAGAGAAAATCTTTCCATTTTCTGAAACCCTTTAGGATCTCTTTTTTTTCAGAGTGCTGTAGTTTTCGTTGAAGAGATCTTTTACTTCTTTAGTTAGATTAGTTCCTAACTGTTTTATTTTTTCGGTACTATTGTAAAATCTATCGTTTTTCTAATTTCTCTCTCAATGTGTTTGTCATCTGTGTAGAGGAATGCTATTCACTTTTGGGTGCTGACTTTGTATTCTGCTATGCTATTGAATTCATGTATTAATTCTAGTAGCTTCTTGGTGGAGTATTTTGGGTCTTCCAAGTAGACTATGATGTGACCTCCAAATAATGATAGTTCAGCTTCTTTACCTATTTTCATTCCTTTTATTCTCTCACTTGGCTAATGGCCATAGCTAATGATTCCAGAACTATATTGAATAGGAGTGGAGGTAGAGGACATCCTTGTTTGTACCAGATTTGAGTGTAAAAAACTTCAGCTTTTCCCCATTTAGAATTATGTTAGTCGCTGGATTGTCATAGACAGCTTTTTATCAGATTGAGGTAAAAGCCATTTATTCCAACTTGCTGTAGGACACTGAACATGAATGAGTGTTGGACTTTGCCAAATGCATGTTCTGCATCAATTGAGATGATCGTGTGCTTTTCGGATTTGGCTGTATTGATATGATGTATTTCATTTAGAGATTCGTGTATGTTGAACCATGCTTGCATTCCTGGGATGAATCCTATCTGCTCATGATGTATAATTTTCTTAATGATTTGCTGAATTTTATTTGCTTGGATTTTATCAAAGATTTTTGCATTTATGTTCATGAGAGATTGGCCTGTAGTTCTTTTTTTTAGTTGCATCTTTCTCTGGTTTTGGTATCAGTACAATGCTTGCCTCCAGGAATAATTTTTGGAGGATTATTTCCTTTTTTATTTCATTGGAGAGTTTGAGGAATATTGAGATTATATCTTCTGTAAATTTTGTGTATACAATACTGTGGTGAGTACAGCAGGACCTGGACTTTTCTTTGTAAGTAGGTTTTTTATTATGTTTTATATTGTGGTTGTTATTGGGTTATTGAGTGTTTGGCCCAACCATTTCTGAATACACATTTTTTCAGCTGCACACGAAGTATTTTCTGAAGTAGACCATCTACTAGTGCATAGGTCATGCTTAACTATATGCAATAAAACAGAAATTATTCCATGTATATTATCTGACCACAGTGAAATGAAACTAGAAACAAATGACAAAAGAATTCACAAGAACCCCAGAAACACATGGAAATTACAGGCTGATCTTTCTCATGAACATAAATTCAAAAATATTCAATAAAATACCAGCAAATAGATTGCAGAAAATCATTAAGAAGATTCCACATCATGACCAGATAGGATTCACCCCAGGAATTCAAGCATGGTTCAACATACTTATATCTTCTTGATTGAGTTTTGGTAAATTGTGCCTTTATAGGAAATTGTCCACTTCATCTGTGTGTTCAATTCTGTGAGAATATAGCTTCTCAAAGTAGCTATTAATGATCTTCTGAATAACCACTGGGTCTGTGGTAATTTCTTTCTTTTTATTCCTTATTGCTTTAATGTGACTCTTTTGTTTTCTCTTTCTGATCAGTTCAGCTAGGGGTTATCAATTTAACTTAATCTTTCAAGGAACCAGCTTTTTGATTCATTAATTCTTTGTATTGTTTTCTGGGTCTCTATTGGATTAATTTCTGCTCTAATCATTATAATTTCCTCCCATCTTTGGGCTTTGGATTTGGTATGCTCCTCCTTTTCTAGATGATTTAGGTGCAGCATGAGAGGATTTATTTGTTCCTTTTCTGTTTTCTTAATGTGTGAGTTCAGAGGTATAAATTTCCCTTTAAGAACTGCTTTCATTGCATCTCATGAATTCTAGGAGGTTGTATTTGAGTTTTCATTAAATTGTAGATATCGTTTAATTTTTTGGCTAATTTCATCTGCAACCCACAGGCTGCTGAGAAGGATGTTATTTAATTTCCATGTATTTCTGGGGTTTTTGTGGATTCTTTTGTTATTTGTTTCCAGTTTCATTTCACTGTGGTCAGATAATATGCATGGAATAATTTCAGTTTTATTGCATATAGTTAAGCATGATCTATGCACTAGTATGTGGTCTACTTTAGAAAATATCCCATGTGCAGATGAAAAAAAATGTGTATTCATAAGTGGTTGGGCCGAACACTCAGTATTTGTCTATTACATCAATTTTTTTCAAGTTCTGGTTCATATGTGCTACTACTTTGCTGTTTTTTTATTTTCTGTAGACATCTTTTTGTGATAAAGTGGTATTAATATCTCCTGTTAAGATTGTGGTATTGGATATTAGATTTTTCATGTCCATTGAGATTTGTCTTATATGGCTGGTGCTCCCATGTTAGTTGCATACATATTTATGAGTGTTACCTCTTTGTCTTGAATTTTTCCCCTAAGCAGTATATAACGGCCTTCTTTGTTTCAGTTGATCAATGTTGGTTTGAAATTCAGACTATCCACTAACAGGATTGCTATCCCTGCTTTTTTTCTGAGGTATTTGGGCATGTAGTATTGTTTTCCATCCTTTGACTTTCAGCCTATGAATTTCTTTATGAGTTAAGTATATTTCTTGTATACAGCATATTGTTGGATTTTGCCTTCAAATCCACTATGTGAGTCTATTTCTTTTAAGTGGCGAATTAAGCCCATTGATGGTTACAATTGACTTATCACTGACATGTTTTTTACCTACTATTGTTTACATCTTTTTCTCCTGTGTTTAATTGGCTGCCCTATTTGATGGGTTCTTTCCATTCTCAGTCATGGAGTTCAGGTCATTTTGGTCCCTCTCTATAATAGTTTTTAGTAATCTGTGTAGGATTTGTTTGACATCATGAAGTTCTTTAGTTGTTCTTTGTCATGGTAGTATTTCACATCTGTCTCATAGCTGAAAGAGAATTTTGTGGGGTATAGCACTCTGAGGTGGAACTTGTTCTCACGGAGGACATGAAGCACTCTGCTCCAGTCTCTTCTTGACCTCATGGTTTGTGAAGAGCAATATGCTGTCATTTTGATGGGTTTCCTTTAAATATGATCTATTTCTTTTCTCTAGTGACTTTTAATAAATCGTTTTCTTTCTGCTAGTTTTCTGATATCTTGACTATTGTATGTCTGGGTGTGTTTTTAGTTGAGTCGATGTTATTTCTAGTTCTGTATGCTTCAGTTACCTGAATACCAGATTGTTTTCTCGTATTTGGGAAGTTTTCTGCTATTACTTCAGCCCATATTCTTTTTATATCATTTGTATTGACTCCTTTCTCATTGATGACTATTAGTCTCATATTGTTCTTCTTTACATCATCTTGCAGATGTTAAACTACTTTTTTCCTGCATCCTAGTTGTTTTTTAGAGATCCTTTCTTACCTTTTCACTAGTTTCAAGGCACTAGTTTCACTGCATCTTCAAGATCTGAAACTCTATCTTCTCTTTCATTCATACGGTGTTGCCAGCTCATCACTGAGATTTAATTTTCCTGTATATCTCTTTGAAACTGCTTCATGTGATCTATTTCTTTCCTATATTGCTCCTTCAAGGATTTCATCTTTTTAATTCTCTAAATTTTTATCAATGCACTCTTTAGAAGTATTTATGATAGTTATCCTTTCTTTTTCTACTTCAGAGATTATTTCTGTTCTAACTTCCTCTCTACCTTTCTTTAGGTGTTCCTTTACTATTACTTCAGAGATTTCTTTTTTGCCTCAGAGATTATTTCTGGTCTGATATCTCCTATACTTTACTGTATTTGTTTTTATACTCCAGATGATATTAATTCAGAGATTTCAGCTGTGTGATTCTCATTTTCTTCTGTGCTAGTGTCTTCTGTGTTTGTTCTGGGTGGGCTCTGGGCTTGAGATTGCATCTTGCTCCTTCTTTTTGTTATTTTGTGTAGCAATGTCCTTTGACCTGTGGTGTAGAACTTCAGTGAAGTTATGCTGTTAGCGCCTGCTGAAATTCAGGTCTGAATCTACCACTTTTGCTCTTGTGCAGTTGTGACTGACTGGGTCTCTCTGCTGTGCTCAGCTTCGTCCTGCTGTACTTCATGGAAGTGACCCTCTGTGCTCCTCTGGGAATAAGTTCAGCTCCTGATTTAGCTGGGAGGTTCTGATGCCCAGCCTCTCTGCAGGGAATTTTGCTACAGGTTTCTACAGCAGGTGCTGTGTCTGGTGTCTGGATGGGGAAGTTCCGGTCCCACGTGCTTGCAGGCCAATAGTTCCTACCTATGTGCATGCCCATAGTTTGGTTGGGGAAGAAGTTTTTGTGGTGCTGGCGCATGGTCCAATACTTCCTACGTCCATGCATGCTGGTCCCGGTCAATTTTGTGTTTTGTAAAGCCATTTCAAAGCTTGATATTTTAATACAAACTGATTAGCCATTTACAATGATTTTATGATGTGTGTCTGATAATTCTGGCATCTACATATTTGTAACTCTGGACTAGGGATATAGCTCAGCAGCACAATGCTTGCCTAGCAACCATGAGGCTATAAGTTCAATTTTCACAATAAAATATATAACTTTGTGTTTATGTAATTTATCATAACATTTGGTTCTTGGTATTTATTTTGCTTTTTCCCTATCTTCTCAATGTACTTGTATAAATTTTATTTTATGGAAACAACTTAGGATGAAGAGGTATTCATTTAGAGCTCTATGTCCCAGTTTGTAATTTCTGGATCAGCAATACCAGCATCAATTGAGAATTTGTTACAAAATTAAATTTTGTGGGCTCATTGCAGAATTACTGAATCAGAAAATCTGGATTTGAAGACTAGCAGTCTGTGTTTTAATGATCCATCAACGTGATTCTGATGCCTGCTTCCGCTTGAAAACCCCTGATTTTAGAAAAGATTTTAAGGTTTCCATTAAGTGCCTAAATTGTTTTCAATCTGCCCAAATTCATATCTGGAGTGTTTAGGGCTTCTCTGACATTGATACCTTGTGTTGCTCATTTGTAAAGTGAAGCAGCAGAATTAAACTGAGGGCAGAACTCTATGGCCTCTGCTGGACCCTGCTTTGAGAAAACCCTGAACTGCATTTTCATTCCCCCTTTCCAAATGTCCTTTCCAACAGTAGTTCAATGTTCTCAAAAGCAGCAATGTATTTGAATGAAAAGAAATTCAGTGATTTTGGTTTGGGTTTAAACTTGCCCCTCTACTATTATGGGGACCTTCTGTCTATCTTGTTAGCTCCTTGATGTCATGATTTTATATTTCATCCAGAAATTTCAGTTCTTTGCTTTTCTTATTTTTATTCTTGCTGAGATAAAATACCTTACACCCGCAGTTAAATGAGGAAATATTTAATTCAATTTGTAGAGCTTTCAGTCCATTATTGGCTGGCTCCAAGGCAGGATGGCTTCTCAGAAAAGAAACAGTTCGTGGCAGGCAAAAGACAGAAAAGCAACAAGAGATGACTGTAGATCTTTTGGTCCCTCATATTATATCAAGCTAATTAGGGAGGGTAGCCCTCACACTTAATCTTAGTGTCCTTGATCCTGGCATTGCATGATGAATTGACTCCAGTGTCACACATTTTAGCTCTACCCTACTCTGAAAAATTTTCTACCTATGGCCTCATGAGGCTTTGTGACTATGTCTAAACACAAACTATAAGAGTTAACAATCTTATTCCCAATTTTCTGGACCCCCCTATTATAGAAAATTACCTGTGCAAGGTATTTCAAGGCTGAATTTATTTTTATCTCAAACAAAAGAATAACACAAAATATATACAGACTTTACCTTAGTGAGAACATTCTTAAAATGCTTACTTTATGTTTTAAGATTAATGATTCAACCAAGTACAAATTTACTTTGCAATAAAGCATTTTGACTTTGTTAAAACTACTATCTATGGATGTTGAAAGTTCTTTTGCTTTATTCATATATCATAAGTCTTTGAGAGTGATGTAGCAATCATCTGAGACTTAAATTTAATCTTCTGGCAGTTTGCTCATGTAATTATTATAAAAGTATTCATATTGGCAGAAAGTCATTGGGCTCTATCACTCTGAGGTGAAATGTTGCCATAAGGAAGTGGATTTATTGACTGTTGAAGCAAAATAATATTTATGTAAAATGACTTCACGAAGCAACACCTGCTGTTTTCTTTTAAGGGATATATTCTTACAGTAGTGTAGACAGACAAATAAGTGAATTTAATTAAAAATTTAAATGTCTTTACCAGGACTTTTTAAAAAGGATAATGTAAAAATGTTGTTTAAGAAATAATGAAATTTCAGAAAGTCACATTGAGCCATGATAGATCTAATGATCTTTAAACTACATGAAGTTTAGAGAGGAGCATGTGGATTCTAATGAATGAAGACCAAACAATGATTATTAGAAAATTGGATTAAAATACAATACTGTCTGAGAATATACCTGCTTTAAGCAACTAAAACGAATGTCAAAGAAACTTGAAAAAACTTATAGTCCCACCAGAAGCAATATAAAAATCATATCATGCGAAGAAAGAATTACTGTGACACAAAATACTATGACAAAAAAATGTTCCAAGGGTTGGTGAGATAACTCAGCAGACTAAGTGCCTGCTTAGGCAAATTCAGGGACTGGGGTTCAATCCCCGGCACCACAGGCCTCACAGGCCCTGCCTTCAGGCGTGTTGAGCCAGCCACTGAGACCTGGTGTGGTGACGCATGCATGTAATCTCAGCACTGGGGAGGCTGAAAACAGAAGGATCACTGAGTTCCAGCTGTGTAGTGAGACCCTGTAATAAGTATATTAAGCAAAATTTCTGAAACTTTTAATGAACAATGAAAAGATTGTTTCTTGTTTTTAAAATATAAAGCACAGTCTACAACTTCAGATGTTTTCTTCTACTTATGATAGTGAAGATAAACCTGCTAAAATATGCAACATCACTGAGGTAATTTCTATAAAAAAGAACTTATGAATGAACTTCATTTATTTCGTCAGTGTTTTCTTGTTTCTATAGCAAAAATCTGTATTCCTATAATAAGGGTCATAAATCAATTTAAGAGTTTCAGATTTGTTTAAGTTCTTACTGCTTTAATGTATCTGAGAAAAAATAATCCCTTATGAAAAGCTCAAAAACAATCATGCTCACCTATAAAAGCTTTGAAAAATTCTTTGTGTAAGGACATATTTTCAGGATTGCAACATTTCATTGGCCCCTTTGAGATATTTATGTGACTCCTAGAACTGCAAAAAATCATGCTTTTAATCCATTTCTTGTATTTCAGAGTAAAGACGATTAAATAAAGAGAGACATATAATATCCTTTTTATGTTAATAACCCTGGATTTTACTAGTTAATTCCTTATCTCCTTGTAGCTTGAGTCTGGTTTGTTGTTTCCTTTCAGTGCCATATATTAAAGTACTATTATGTGTCCAACACTGTGAAAAATATCTAAAGGCTTCCACTCTGCCCCAAGAGAGCTTGCACTAACATTTATTTAGAAAACATTTACCATGGAGGTGTAGCACACGATTGGGAAAATTTATTTAATTGGAGTGAAGATTCAGACTTTCTAAAGGTTCAAATTTTTATTTGAAAAATCTGTTTTCCTTGTAAATACAGTGGTGACACTAACATAATTTATATTTATATATAAGTAAAATCAAGCAAAGACAAATTAGAGATACAGGACCATACAACAGAAAATCTTAGCTGGAATACAATTTTAATGAGCTATTCATTAATATAACTACCCATCAACCAGCCAATGGTTCTGTGTGAATTCTGAGACTGCATGAGAAGAAATACATGGTTAAATATCCAATTAGCAAATCCAGATCTCACCTCTTATATCATAATATCCATCCATGTATTCATCCAACAAAATTCATGTGATCCCACATAATATTATTAGCCTAATTATAATGAATTATTATAAACTTGAATTTTATAAAGCTATTTTAAACATTTGTATGTTGAAATTTGATTTCAGAATACGATTAATAAAT
>PVKN010026552.1:0-13791 GCA_004027915.1 Capromys pilorides | reverse complement strand
TTAGTATTTTTCTTTTTATTTTCTTATAATTTTTTGTTGTTCTGTTTCTGAACCAATTTTTCAGATTTGTATCTGGCAACCTAAACAACCAATTTGAAGATAACATCATGCAATGCAGCAACTATTGCTGAATTCCTATTACTTTGTTGAATTAAATTTTGTATCATTTTCGATGCCTTTTTTGTTTTTTACTATTTGGTAGTCTTTAAAAAGTAGTTTTAAAAAAGGAAAAATTACGTGTAGCCAAACATGCTATCTTATAAGCCAACTGGGCACAATCCTACAGTTCATGAACAGGTAAATAGAAGCATTCCTTGCAGGTATTGTAGATATTCTCTGCCCTTGTGCCTCCCATCCTAGTGGAGCTCCTACCTGAGATCAAATCTAGTATCACATTTGTCTTAGTTACTTTTTACTCATTGCTGGGACAAATACCCAGCACCCAAAATGAAGGAAGGAAAGGTTTATTTAGCTCACAGTTACTGGACATTTTAGTCCATACTCAGCTGGCTCCCAGGCAGGGTGTCACATGGCAGAGAGCAGCAGTTCATGGTGGCGGGACAGCAACAAAATGATGACAGAGGCAACTGACCAACCAGGGCAGCAGAGAGCGGCAGAGAGAGTCTGTCTCTCTGTCTCTCTTTATATTATATTCAGGCTCTGTCTCAGCCTATCCACCTTAGGCCAGACCCACAATCCCAGCAGTACTCAGACCCATAATCCTATCAGTACTAAAACACAATTCCAATGGATAATGATTCAAGTCTCAAACTCTAGAAGTCCTCATTCCATGACTGCACAAGACTTTGGGGGGAAACTAGATGTAAACCATAACAACATTCTAAAAGATGAGTATGGAGGACCGTCTGGGTGACTCTCCTTGAAGGAGGATCAATTGTTTCCATGTTGGCTGAGTCTGACCCTACTTACTTCCATGCATTGATAGGTACAGAGCTGACTAGGACTTTTCTTTATCCTTTCAATTGGATTTAAGCAATGCATTTTGGTCCAGCCAAGGTGCTGGTGGTAGTCTTTGAAGATGGCAGGTATGTTTCCCGGAGCCCCACCCATTGCTCTCTTGTGTGAGCCAGGTTGAGATGGGTTGAAAAGCCAAAGCTCCACACTGTCAGCTGGGATTGTGTGATCCCCACAGTCACTCATCCTCAAGCCACTTCTTTCTTCATGAATGAATAAAACCCAGATTCAGCCTTGGGTCGAGACCATTTGCTCCAGACAGCTTTAGTGCCCCTTGGAGCCTCACAACTACGCATATGCCTTGGTGTCTTTATTCTCACCATGGGTTGTGCTGAAAGTGATAGATTGGAATTAGCTCACTAGAATTCCAATAACTTTTCACAGAATTACAGATATAAACTTTTGGGGTCATGAGGAGGCCTGAGAAGGGCTCTCTGTAGTTGAGTTAGGTATGACTGGATTTCTCAATTTATATTGATTTCCCTCCCTAAAAGGTAGGGAGTTGCTATGTCTTCCTTCAAACCAGTTCCATACCGGAGGGCAAAGTTAAACTGGCATTGCTACTCTTGCTGCTCTGTCTCATTTTCTTTCTTTTCTTGGCAACTAGATCTTCTTTTCTTCTTCAGGCATGTGTCCTCTTCCAGCATAAAAACTCACCTCAGAATAGAACCTGAAATTACATTACGCACTTGTACCTTGGCCAGAAGTAGATGTGTTTCCTCTTTGGCACATGTGGTTATAGACTTCCTTTTAGTTGTAGTAAAACCTTTGATTCTTATTAGAAAGAATTGGACATTCAGAGGAAGAAGAGAGTGTTTGGGAGACCAAAATTTTTCTTATCATATTGAACTTTCTTTAGGAGTGTTTTTGGCTGATTCTTTCTGGAATTTGGCATATGAAGGTCACTGGGGTCATCTACATCTGGGCATAAACAAGAAGACTCCGCCTCTGTGATCACTGCCATAGCCTGTGTTCTACCCTCTCCAATGTTCTAGAAGCACAACAAGGCACACCGACAGTTCTCTGGAGTGCCAGAACAGAACTATGACAATGTCTCTTTCTGATATCCTGCTCATCTTCCTTCTTGATAGTTCTTTGTTGACATAAAGTGGTTGTAGTATAGCATAAATACTTGGAGATACATAGAATTGTTAGCTATATATATATATATATATATATATATATATATATATATCTTTATTAGTTGGTTACTCCAAAACTCTGAAGAGCAGGCTTTTCTCCAGCCCATGTATCAAAACCAGTGGCCGTTGATTGGCTCTGGCCCCTTAACAACACCTGAGCATTTTAGGATCTGCCATTCAGGCACTGGACCTGTGACTTTGTGTAGAACACTTCATTTGAACTTCATTTTGAACAAATGGCTGTGTTGTGGAAAAGTCCAGTTTCCCTAACCTTGTTCCATGCATAGTTTTATATCAAGGGAAGAAAAATTGGAGCTGACATGGTGTGGGTTATTTATATGGATAAAAATCCCATCAGGCTTCCCATGATGTACTACAAGCACTTGCTAGGCTGCTCCTCTGGCCCTAGAAAAACCAACTGCACTTGACACAGTAATCAGTTGCCCATGGTTCCTTTAAATTTTTTTCAGATACTCAAGTGGAATGACCATGGAACTTTGAGCTCATACTCCAGCCCCTGAGATGCTGTGAGTCAGTGGCCCAAGGACACACACTGAAATCAACATCTGAAATAGAATCTTCATTAGACTGATGCTTTATCCTCCCCGCAAATAGGACTAGTTTCTCTGTCCTTGAAGGGGACTTTAGCAGGAGGGCAGCCGCGAAGGGTAGAGAGGCTGCCTCACAAAAATAAGGCCTTATGAAAAGAAACACACAGAAAAGCAAATTTTTTAAACTATTGTTTTCTGTTTATAAAAGTGATATGTACCCACTGAGGAAATTTTGGAAATAAAGAAAAGCATAAAGCCATTATTTTATTTACCCATATCATTCTGGGTATTTTACAAAATGGAAGCATCATGTTTACAGTTTTATGTCTTGAATTTTACACTTCACACTATATCATGAATGTAACAAGTTCATTTATAGTGACTCAAACTCATTGTATGAGTACAGAATGCCTATACTGTTGCAGCAGTTGCCTACTGCTGTGCCATGTCAAATCACCCTCTCTCGGTGGGAAAATATACTCCTGACAAAATATCAGCCCAATTCTGTAACTTTTCATTCTTATTCAGTTATTAAAATGGTCTTGTTTTGTTTATTAATGGTTTCTACGTTAAAATTTAATTTTCTACTAAACTGATTATAAGGTATTGCACCTCATACTAGAAAGCAAAGATGTGGAAGAAGTCATGCTTTGTTTCTTCTCACATCGTCCATGTCTTTACATTCTGCTGTATAAGAATATGCAGAAGATAAAAAGGAAAAATAAATCACTCTTTGCACTTGTCTTCAGCAAGTTGTTTGCCCTTCCTACTGATCCTTAAAACACTGTTCTAGCTTTTGGTCCACAAGGATGGGCAAGAGATGCCATGAATCTTACTGATGAGTGCCTCACCCCGCCTTCAGCATCTCTGCCATGCTCTTACACTCTCCATGGCCTTACTATATGGCCAAGGAGTACCGGAAGTTTCTAGAGAATACTCCGGGTGGTGGTCCGGGCCATACCACAAAAATCTCACCTGCAATGTTCCGTCCCTACCTATGGCAGAACCTGGAAACGAGGCTCTCACTTGTGGATACAGCTTGAAGATTTATAAATCCTTTTCTTAGGACCTCTCTCTTCCACTTGAAGAGGATGACATGTGACATTATCTCCATATTTTCATCCATGGTGAGAGAAAGAGTACACAGACTTTATTGCAAATACTTCTCTCCTTTAAAATGTGCCTTTATTTTATATATTCATGATAAAATGTTATCAAATCAGTTTCACTTTTTTCAAGTCTGATAGTATACAGAGTCTCAAGATTAAGAATCAGATCTCTGAAATATTTGATTTCAGCAGTTCTCTGTGCCTGCTGTAAGCTGCAATAATTCCCATGGTTAAGTTTCCGTGAAAGCCGTCTAATCACAAAAGCACCCTGGAAACATCTTTTCATGGTTATTTTATTCCATTGTATGGACTGCCACACTGTTGAACATTAGATCATTTTTATATTTATATTATAAACAATGCTGTGATAAACATCTTCATTCACATGTTGGGAAGTTTTCCTAGGATTATAGCTAACAATGTGTTTTAAAGCCCATTTTATATTTTGGCATTTTATTATGCACTGTACAAACTAAATCTTTCATACTCACAGAATGTAGGTACAATTATTGATGTACATATGCATAGACAGAATTAAGTCACTCAAAAAGAGATAATATGGCACTCCTAGCACATGCCAGGCAGTGTTCTCCTTCATCTCTGCCTTCCTGATGGAGGTGCTCTGCACAAATTCTGAAACCAGCCATGTGAACCTCAAAACTTGTTGAAAGATGAATAGGACAATGCCCCACACAGGCTGAGCAATTCTCTCTGCTGCCAACATGCTATTCCCAAGCTCCACATACTCCATTAGTTCCAGGAATGGAGTGTAAAGTGCAAATACTGAGCAAAAGCAAACAAACAAATGCATCAAGCAAAGTCCAGAGACCTAACTGCCCTGTCTCCTGGCACTTGAAAAGTGCAAGCCCTCTCCAAGGTGCTGAAACAGAAGCGCTCAGAATGCATACAAAAAGGGGTTCTCAACTGTGTAAACGGTCAGCACGCAATCCTCAGAATGATTAGCAGGGCAGATAATCTATCTTCTAACCACTGTTTAACTACAGAAGAGAGCTGAGTTCTTGAATTTCCCTCCTTTCTTCTGCCCCAAGGACAAAGAGGCGTTTAGCTGCAGAAGTAACTGTCATATCTGTGGAGTAACCCATCTTCCATGAGATGGGGAGAGGCCTTTCTGACATCTAGATCCTTGAAACCCTAGTTAATATTGTGCTAAGTTATTGGTGTGTTGCAAATGGGCTAGTGCTTTGCTGCTTGGGTTTATCTTTTCTTGCTATCCACTGAACATTAAGGCTTTGTCCTGTTCTACTGAGAAAATAATAAAATTTGGATAAGAAGCAGATATTATAGCAGCTGAATATTGGTTTGAATTTTAATTGTAATAAATTTGTTTAAAATAGTTGCTGCCTTGGTATTAAATTTAGGCCTGACATAAGTGATCTGAACCTCAGCCACATACTCTGTTACCCTTGGCCTATTTAGAGCTTCCCCTCCCAGTGTGGTTGCTTTCAGTACAGCCTGTTTGCTCCTCAGTTCACTGCCAAAACTCAACATAGTCTACGGCGGCTGATCAAGATCCATCCTACAAGGTATAATTCAATACAGAGTCAAGTAAACAAGATCCCACCTCTCTGTGACATCTTTAACCTGACCAAAGCACAATTCCAAGGGGAAACCTCAAGGACAGTGTCATGGATCTTAATAGAGTGTCTGCATAGTTCTCTACCTAGACAGTTCATATCCACTGGTGGAACTCCTTCCCATATCAGTCACCTAGTTAGCACTGCTTTCCTTTTAGCTCTCTAGTTAGCACTATAGCCTCCCTGGGACCAGCGAATAATAACTCATCATTTTTATTTTACCTCTTTGTTATGTCTCTCATTAAACACGTCTGCATCTACCCTTTCTCCCAATCTAGGTCTTGCCTACAGATCGGCTATATTAGTTTGTAGGTACCCTTGGCAGAGAGACCTCAAGAACTAATCAGAAATAAACCATGACAATAAAAATCACAGTGTAATGTATCTCTTAGGATTAGATGTAGCTCCATGCAAAGAACTCCAAACTTTCATGGGCTAATAGTGTATTAGCCACTTTTCTATTTCTGGGACACAATATCTAACATACACAACCTAAAGAAAAAATGTTTATTGGGCTCATGGTTTCCAAGGTGAGGGTCCATGGATAGCTGGCCCCCCAGTAGAAACAACAAGATGGAAGGATGTGGAGGAAGAAAGCTAGTCACCATATGACAACCAGGAAGCAGAGAGAAAAGGAAAGAGCCAGAGAGAAAGGAAAGGTTTGGGGCTGAATATGTCCGTTAAAGGCACACACAGTGGCCCACTCCCTCCAACTGGGCCCCAACTCCTAGCAGCCCATTCATGTACGAACTCATCAATTTCTTAACTCACTGATGAGGTTGCTGCCACCATATTTCAGTCACAATTCTAGGCCCCACGTCTTAGCAGTCTGCATTGGGAATCAAATCTTCAATACATTAGTCTTTGGGGGATGTTTCTTACTTAAGCTATAATAGAGAGGTTGAGTTTTCCTCAAATAAGTTAAGAGGTAGGTAGCCCAGCTCTAGGGCCCCTCCTCAAGAACGTCTTTGAGGGCCAGTGTTCCTTCTGTTTTTTTTCTATGCCTTATTATGTGGTTTCATTCACTGAGTTGCAAAGTGCATGCTATAACTCCTGGCTTTGCGTCCATGTTTCAGGCAAGAAGAATAGCAAGGGCCATGGGAGATGCATCCCTCAAAAAAGTTGTTCCAAGAGTTTCACCTAGGAAATTTGACAAATAATCTTACTACTTATACCACATTGTGAGAAAAAGCATTGAAGATACTTTCTAATCTCTATAGTAGGGAAGGCTCAGAGGAAATCAGTTGTAAATGCATCACCTCTGTGACCTTGATTATGTTGCTTGACCTACAGAAACACTTCTATTCATGCATTCATACAATGCTTGGCTCTCAGAATTGTTTCAAAGATTAACGGAAGGGTCAGCAAGATAGTTTAGCAGACTAAGTGCCTGTTTTGGGAAGTGCAGGGACCAGGGTTCAATCCTCTGTCCTGCATGCTGTGCTGGCCCTGGTCCCAGGGCATACTGAGCCAGTGACCCAGTGCTGGGGAGGCTGAAAACAGGAGGATCACTATGAGTCCAAGCTGCGTAGTGAGACCTCATACCAAATACATAAGTGAAAAAGTAAAGATTAATGGAGATGATAAATCCTTGTCATAATATCTGCTGTGTCATAAGTTCTACAATTTTTATCATTATGTTAAACCAATGTTTATAGCCCATGGTGAGAAATATACAGTTTAGAATATAATCAGAACTTGTCACCCTAAGAATTTTACTAACTGATATCTGAACTGAATTTTGCAAATGTATAGTTTTAATCTCTATTTATCCATGACAGCAGCAATTAAGAAAGTATCAGTAGTCTTGATACCCTTTTCAGTGATAGGTATTACATCTAAAATATTCATCCTAAATTGGCAGAAGGCTTGGATTCTGTCTCGCTGTCATGTTTGTGCCTCCTAAGAACTATGAGTAATGAGTTTAGTTAACATCTATGAATGTGGATGTTGTGAATCACATGATCTCAAAGCAAATCTCTTTGGACTTTAATGTACTCATTCGGAATTAGATATAATACATCTTCATCTCATAATACTTTGGAGGTCAAAAAAGGGGTGACAGGAACATGTATTGAAGATCCTGGGGTCTGGTGACCCCCGTTCTTTTCCCTTGTTAATACATTCACTTGAAGAGACCTAGCTATTCCTATCATCTTTAGAAGAAGGAGCATGGGCCCAGTTGCCAAGTGGGGAGTTTGTCTTCATTGCCCTCCCCCTGTCCTATGGCTGCTCCACTGCTGCTCGGGAACATCTGTGCTCTGACTTCCTCAGGCACAGAACTCAGCTCCTGCGTGTTCTGCAAGATGACAGGAACATGGGCACAGGGAGGGGACCAGGCCATGTTGAGTCCTAATGCATTTGGGACACTATGCTTGGTGCTCTAGATATAGCGTATATTTTAGATTTCACACACCCTTTCTAGATACATAATTTATACACAGCTATGCATATATAGTTTGAAATAAGCAAAATGAGGCTCAAAATGGTAAGCAATTTATGCATGGTTATAGAGCTAGTATTTAGCTATAGTCAGATCAAAACCAAGCTCTTCAGTTAGAGAGATCATAGAGTATCAATGAGGGGACAGTTTTTTACCTCATAGATGACAATGCTAAAGGTCTGTCCAGTAATGGAACTTGTCCAATGTTACATAATGATAGGAGCTGGGTCAGGATTGGGTTCCAGTTCCCTGAGTGGCCAGACTAACAACGTTCTTATTTTGTGACCATGCATGCTGATGGTAGCATTACAGTAACAACTTCAGCTGAAGGGTGGCAGTGCGTCCTCAGGCCCCCTCCAAATGCCAGCAGGCCTCAGAGCAGGTGGTGTGGTCTCTCTCAATATTGTGAGACTCTCTGCATCCTGTGGAAATATACCTTCTTAGTGAAACCACTGCCGAGACTGGTCGGAGCATCCATGGAGCATTTGGCTGGAGGAGATGAGGTGAGAGGAAAGGTGAGGTGGAGAGGGGAGAACAGAAGAGAAATTGAACACAGGAGAGAGCAAAGCAAGGCGAGGAGGAAATCAATGTCTCATTGCAAGCAGGTGGGAGCAGCTGTTGTGATGAATATTTACTGTGCAGCGGTCTAATGATTTTAGAAATGTTTTTCCGACTGTACTGAGCGCTTGTGGGATTGTTTTTCAAGAAATAAAATACATTAAAGCTCAGTCATTAAGAGCCTAAAGGAGGAGGAGTACAGGCTCCAAGCCCATTAGCACACACTGTAGTTAAGTAAGGGCCTCATGCCTAATGCATTTTTAATTTATTCTGTTTTGTAAAATAAAACTTTAAACGACTTCTTGTATCATCAGATTTGTAGGCAGCTCCCAAACCTGTCCCCAGCCTTGGAGCTCTGCGGAGCTGCGGGTGGTAACTGTTCAGCTGTGGGCCTGAGTCCTCTCCTGCCCTGGCTTCCAGGTTGCTAGGCTGGAGTCAGCTCTTTGCAGAAGCCTTGCCCAAGCTTTGCTTGTCTGGAGAAGTGTCCCTTGCTGCTGGGATTGTTCCCGGATGGGAGGGGAGGATTTCAGGCTAAACGTGATTGTGTCACTTAGAAAACCTGCAGGTAAGGGCTAGGTGGTATATCTTGATGGCAGAGCACATGCCTGACATATACAATGCCCTGGGACAAACCCCACTGAGGATGGGAAGTGAAGGCCTGGGACTAGGGCCCTAAAATCCCGAGATTCACCTTCCCTGAAGACACTGGTCACCAGGAAATTATTCCTGCCTGAGGAGTGGGGAGGAGGCAGACCAAACTCTGGAAGCCTGAAATACATTTGCTCAGTTAATCTTATCAGCCCATGAAAGAGGCACGTTTTTTTTTAAAAAAAATTGTACAGGTGGAAGAATTAAGTTAGAAGGATGAAGTCCCTTATTCAAACAGATAGCAAGAGCTCCTCTTCTAATTCAGATGAGTCCGACTGCAAAGCCCAGTGATGAGGCAGGTGGTAAAAAGTGTTAACAAGATGGTCACGTAAGGATTCTGTTCGGTGTTTGTGGAGTGAATTTTGAAGGAGGCATAAAACTTGTACTATCTCCTAAAAAAAGACAGGAACTCTTCTTGTCTGTGGTCCAGGATTTGAATTTTTCTATTTCTTTTCCACCTAGTTTCTTTCTATAGATCTACCCTCCTTGTTCTTTTAGGTCTCTGCTCAGGTGTCTCCTTGGCAGAGAGATCATCCCTGGTGACCTCATCTCAAAGAACCCTCCCCAGCCACCCAGGATACCCCTCCCTGCAAGGGTACCTTCAGAGCTTACTCTGCTTTCCATTTCTCTTCAGCAGTTTTTCCTACCAAATCTATTATCTTTATTGTTTATATATTTCCTCTCTTCCCCAATAGACTGTAAGTTCTATGTGAGCAAGGATTTCGTGATTTTTGTCATTTTGAAAAGAGTATTTAACTTATAGCAGATGTTCAATTAACAATTATTAAGTAAGTAAACTTCCTAACTTTGGAGTCTGTCTCTCTCACCATAACTAACTAGTGGCAGTTTATGAGGGAAATAACTAACCATCACCAGCTTGAGGAGATTGTATGAGGAGTTATTTTCGAGAGCAAATGCCCTCAAACTACTCAGATTTTCTGAATCCACAAGATGCTTCTGAGATTGGCCAGACTATCTCCGTTTTAGAGATGAGGAGGCAACCCAGAGAGGCTAAGTGACTTTCCTCAAAACCACAGAGCCTGTTAAACCAAGACTTCTTAAGACCAGTGTGATTTTTTGCTCCAGGCAAGATACCCCTGGATCTTGGAGTCTGGACCTGTGCCGACACATATGGCCGATCCAGTCTTTAGGGGAAGCCTAGGTTAGTTTGATTGTTGAGAAAAGTTATCAGGTTAGGAGAGGTGAGGGGCCAAGCCCCTTCCTGAGCCAGGCTGCATGCCCCGTCTCCATCTCTGCTTGCCAACACCATCTGTCAGGATTGAGCCATGCATCAGACCAGCTGTGGCCACCAGTGTGATAGGAAACTGCTCTCTTGGCCTGACTTTTGAGGCTCTGGGATCCTTACTCCACATTTAGCTTTTAAGAAATCCTAAATATCCTCTAACACAGCACAAACCCTGGCACAGTCACAGTGAGAGAGAGGCCCATTTTGTGGCGAAAGAATACACTAGCTTGAAGTCCACTCATAGAAATAAATGACCAGCAGAAGGTCACACACCAGTTCCTCAGGCAAACAGGAACATAGCAAGCCTGGGACGAACATTCTCATTGCAAACCTCAGCATACGCCAGTCCCCCCGCCTCTTCTTACGTCTCTCTGAAGAGCTGCTTCTGTGTCTCTCATCACCACCCTTCAGCACCCAGGAGACACCTGACTGCCTCAAAGGAGCCACTTCCCTGGGAACAGACTGTTAGAGCTGCAATTAACTGTGAGAAAGAAATGCACATTTGTTAAGCACTCCTGTGTGTCCAATGTTATGTCAGCTGTTTGCACATAGTTCTTCAGCTACGGAAGACAAATGAGACTGCTCCAATTAAAAGATGAAAAAGCCTAGGCTCAGAGAGGCGCATAAACTGAAGCTGGTAATATGCACAGATGGTGAACCCAGGCAGCAGTGACCTTCAGCTGAGCCTGCTCCTTGGACCAAGCTGGATGTGGTCACCAGGCAGTACGGGGAGGTGCAGAACCCCCTTAGAGGCTTTGAGTATGAAGACCAGGCTTCACTTGGGAGGCTTTTGGGGAGCCATCTTGGGGCATATCCTTGAAGGATGCTATCTGTGAGCCATAGGGAAGAGGACAGCCAAGAAAATGCTGTGAAGCAGAGCCACTACCAGCCCTAGCTTGTCACTGTCGTGGTGATCCATGAGGCCAGTGCGGGGCCCAGCATATCCGCCCAATGTTCTAGAAAGATGCATAGTAAAGGGTTAGACTTCCAGGCCCAACATAATTGCTGCTTTTAATCTTCATTACTAGAGCAAAGCAATGGGCAGACCCCGAAAGCTTCTCTTCCCCACTCCAGGATGTGAATGTCAGTCTCCAGTAGCACCCCAGAATTCTTGTCACCTTCCAGGGCCACTGGAGTTTTTTCTAGGGTGAGGCAAAAGACTTTCTCCTCACCCTTCATGAAAACATCTTTTCTGTTTCTCTTGGTACTGTCCCCCCATCTCTGGTATTTTTCAGCTTGGCTCACACTTTATTTTCAGGATGCCAATACCAACAAATCACTTTTTTTTTTAAATTTCCATGGCAACTTGCTGCACACAAGTTTGTTGATAAAATAACCTGCAAATGCCTGATGTTGGTGGTAGTTGGGTGGAGAAATAGCCTCTGCTAACAGTCAGCCCTGGTGCCTGTGCTGGCCTGCTACGAAATGTAAGTGTTCAAAAGGCCTTTCGCCTCAGGTCTAGCCCTATGGGTTCAATTGCTCTGCAAGAAATGGAAACCCATAAATTTGGGTAATGAAGCTTACAACAGAGACAACGGGGACAGAATAACTAAAGGACGCTTTGTGGCAACAAGTGAAGAATGGCTGGAATGTAGTGAGAAGTAGGTGTGAGAGGATAAGAAGACTCAAGCTGACCAAAGAGTAAGGCCTTAGGAACTCAACTCCAGCTGGGGAGCACTAACAGAAGAGCCACCACTAAGTCCATCTGGAGATCAGTTTATCTGTTTTGATGCCTCTGCTGAGCATTACTTGTAACTCGGCACAGTCAGCCATGGCTCTCTATCCTGAGGATATTGAGGAGGGAGGACTCTGGGGATCCCAAGAAACCATCTGGTTGAATGCCTCAGTTTTTCAGCTGAGGAAGCAAACACCCACAAAGATGAACAGAGTTGAATGTCATGGAAGTATTCTGTGTCAAAAATGGAGCTGAAGGCTAGGTTTCTAAGCTTTGAACTTAGTGCTCTTCCACATTATAATTCCATTGATCCATCCGTCCATTCTTTTCTAAACTTAGAAGAATTAAAATTCTAGTGTCCTCGGAACTGGAGTTCTGATTGGACAGATGCTATTCTGTAGTTGGTGCTAATTACTTTCACAATCTCTTGGCCGTTTATCCAACATAGGCCCAAGGCACCTCCCAAAGGCTATTCTATCAATGGGTAAATAAATAACAATGAAATATAATTGAGATATAAAAGAAATGAAATACTAATACATGGGAACACAGGGTAAGTGAAAGGAGCCTGACTTGAATAGTCAAATATTGTATGTTTTCATTTATATGAAATAACCGTTATAGGCACATCCATAGAATCAGAAAATAGATTGATGTTTTCCAGCATTGGAAGGAGGATGCAACAAGGAGAGGCAATTTAATTGGCAAAGAGTTTACTTTTGGAGTGAGAAGAGACATTGGAGAACTTAGCACAGCATTGCATTACATTCACATTTAAAAAAAAAAAAATAGGAACTTTAAGCCCATCAGGCCCTGGACCAAGCAAGGGGAGGAGAAGGGCCTGCATCCACCGGCCACAGCAAATTCCGTGTGAGTGATTCTGATGACTGTGCTACAGGAAGGTCATCCTACAACCAAGAGGGCTGCCCCTGAAAAATCCTAATTCCTGCGGGCCCCTGGGTACCACATTACCCAACAGAGAAAGATGGAAGGCTCTTTCCCCAGGTGCCTGGAGCTCCTTTCATAGCTTTTCCAGGCACAAGGTTGCAGTATGCTAAGTGAGGAGAGGCCACAGACCCTGACTCTAAACAGAATTCTGGATTTAAAAGCTCAACAGCTTTGGTTGCCAGCACTATTTTTAATAGATATTTATCTCTTATGCATTCAGTTATTATCATTGTCACCAGTACGTGGAGGAAGTTTCAACGTGACTCTTAAAAATGTCAAGTTTATTAGACACTCTCAAAGCTTAGTTAATTCTGTTGTTTTGTTCTCCTCTCCCCCCTATTTTGATTTAATTTATTTATTTTTTGCTTGTGAGTGCATGGCTAGGCTAAACATATGGGCTAATTTTTCTCCTCTGGTTTTAAAAGACTTTAATGAATTCTGCAGAGGCTCATAGCTGGCATGAGTGCAAGAGGGGCACAGCTCCCCTGAGGATGGGGGAGGGGCTACCAGCCAGTCTGTGCTGCCACCTGCTGGGCCCGACCGACCCTGGGGACATTTCTCTCGAACCAATACAACATGCACAGTTCCTGGTCTTAAGAGTTTTGGTTTTAATTTTATTTTTGTTTGGGAGGAATTGCTTTTCTGTTCCTGACAGCAATCTCCAGAGAGCTTGAATGAGTCACTGTTGACCTTGGGCTGTCAAGGAGGGTCTTGTGTAGTCAGCATTCACTCACTTTATATGGTGCCTACTTCATTGTCCTTACCTTTCCTGGTACAAGGTTTTCAAAGAAAGAAAGAAGCCTATTAAGTGAGGAGACAAGATTCCTGTCTCTCTGACTCTCTGTCTTTGTCTCTGTCTCTGTCTCTCTCTGTCTCTCTGTCTGTCTCTGTCTCTGTCTCT
>PVKN010026551.1:0-13789 GCA_004027915.1 Capromys pilorides | reverse complement strand
AGAGAGAGAGTAATGATAGAGTGGGCCTACCTGCTATATTTCAAACTTCTGTCAACTTTTCTTTAAAAAAAAAGTCTGCCTACCACTACTGGTATCATTTTTCAAATTTCGTGTTGTCCCTTTTCAGATGCTGCCCATCTGTCACTGTAGGTAGCGAGTATCCGTCATGATAGAAGCTAAATAATTTCCAAAGCTGTCAGAGACTGGCCACAAACAGGGCCCCGTTTATCTGAGCAGAGTTGTCCAAGGCTGGAAGTGAAGGGGTGGCAGGCGGAGGACAGGTGGCCTCTGAGCACACCTCGCAGGGGGGCTTCCAGCGGAACAAAGGAAGAGCCCGTTCTGGGACTTAGGCCCCATTTCTCCATGTAAAATTTCACTAGATGCCATTAATATTAGGGTTATGTGAGAGTTTATTTAGGGAGCAAATATTTGTGTAACAACAGAGTCCATTTTTCTAATGACTGTGTTTTCTAGTAATCTTGGTTGTGCCTGTCGTTTTCTCCAATTTTAAAGTGAGTCTGTTTATTCAAAAAATGAAGAAAAGATTGATAAAGGAAATAAAAATCATGCTAGCAGAATCCTATGCACAGAGACGAGCACTAGTAATATTCTTTGGGTTCATTTTTCTTCCAGTTCATATACACGTTCCTATACACACACACAGACATGTGACATGTGTACATGCACAATGATTTGTGTATGCATGTGTGTGTATAATATTAGGTTTTAAAAGTTGGTGTTATATTCCTTCTGGAGTTTTATAATCTGCCTTTCTCACTAAATTATAGCTTAACTATTTTCCTATGTCGTTAAGTATCCTGTTAAACATGATTTTTCTAAAATGACATTTTATTTGATTTCATGGACATACCATAATTTATTTATGTGTTGTTAGACATGCTGACTATTCTGGCTTCTCACAATGTGGTATTTTATTTACTGCATTGTCCCTGTCTTTCAGCTATTCTGTGTTTATCATCTATATAATTCTCAGGAATCACACTCTTATCTTTTTATTAGAATGTCAAAGATAGGTAAATGGATTTCATTTTATAAGTCACCAAGTTGCTGCCTATGAGGCACTTTCAGGTTGTCTCTTAAATCAGTAAAGTGGTTATATATGCTCACTTTTATAATATAGATTCAATTTTGTCAATTAAACGAGTGTGCCTGTATTTCTTTCCTGTTTACTGATTTCCTGTGAGCTGAGGTACCTGGCCTGTGGTCCCAGGGGTGTTTGCCAAGGGAAACGATGCCCCCTGATCTGTAGGGCTACAGGGTAAGGAATAAGCCCTTGGTAAGCATTAAATAGCCATTTGTCAGGGGCTTTAGGACGATGCTGTATCTCCTGTGGCCACGGGCTGTTGTCTTCACCCAAAACAGGTAGGAGGCTACCCATTTGCACTGCCCTTAAACGTGCCGAGAGGCTAGAACCAGAAGCAAGGTCAGGGTAAAGCTGCTGGGAGAGGAGACAGCTGGAGTGGTCAAGTTCTCTGTCATGTTCTCCGCCCATATCCAGGCTCTGCCACTTGGAGCTGGGTGACCTTCAGCTCGCCGGTCCAACTCTCCATCTGTAAATAAAGGCGAGTAATACTTCTGCCTTCTTGGCTTAGGAGCCATCTCAATGGGCCCTCTGGGAAGCCCAGGTTGGGAGCCATTGCTTATTCATTTCTGGATCAACATCATGAGTTCTCTGGATCAAGCTGGATCACACCGGTTTATGGGGGTCAACTATTGAATTTCCAGGAACTTTGCAAACCATTTGTTTGTTAAAAAAACTTTTACTTTTTTAAAAATGTGAATTTACAGTGAATAAATTGCAGTAAATACAATAAGTTCTCAAAATTCAGTATTTCATGGTTATTTTCATGATATTTTACTATTGCCAGGGTTCTGAAGGGCGTTGGGTGTTGGGTGGTGTGAGGTGACTCTACACTGGCATCCTAGTGGGAATCATTTTCTAGTGCCACATTCAGTGATGCCACACTGGTGGCTTAAAATAGCCCAGGGTGGCCATATTTACCCCACAGACACCTGCAAATGTTATAATTCAAGGCTTTATTTATTATTTTACCGGTTGCCTAAACCTCAGAAAACAATGAAGAAACCATTCATAATCAAATTAAACTTGAAAAGGTGTCCTGCATACAGTGGTGAATAGCACACAAGAGCAGGAAATAATTTCCAGTATTCCAAAAGTGACCATAGTTAGTCATTCACAAACATGCTCAATTTCAATGACTGTAAAAAAACATATGAACCGATAATCATGTCCCAACCACTCTCATTCATCAACTGTATCCATAGGTTGACTATGGACACCAGAGCAGGAAAGGAAATCAATGCAAGCATTATGTGAGAGTCAATGAAGTCTATAGAACTTACAATAAAGAAATATTGTCCATTTCATTACTATATGTAAATTGTGAACAATCCATTGGTTCTATCAGTAAAGCTGTAATTATCCGAGCATGCATTTCATCTCTTTGGTGAGTTGGTCATTGGATATAGCTAGCACATTTCTTCCCACCTCCTTTTCTTTCTTCACACTCCCTCTCGATGTCCTCCCTCTGTGCTCTGGGGAGTCTGTCCTTACAAAGCCAGTGGGGTCCTTCACGATGGCCTATACATTTCATCCCTCCACACTTCATAGAGGGGGTGGTGTGGGCATAGAGGGACAAACAGAAGAGCTCTAACCTGACTGGCTGTGCTGTGTTAGTGGGTCTCAGCTGGGCAGAGAAGCCCCTTGGGCCTCCCATCTCCCCTTGGCTGTACATTATTCCTAGATACATTTTCACAAGAATAATCTGTAAATTATTTTTCTTCTTTTCTACTGATGGTTCACAAGGATAGTGAGAACTGGGTTAACAGAAGCACTACCTGAATCTTAGAACACGAAAGAAAACTATAGCAACTGCAAACACTATCTAAGCCTTGGGTTTGCACATCCTGAAATATATGCCCACTACCCTTTACTGCCTAACAAGTTGTTCTGTGATATAAAGGCTCAAAACAATAGCAAATATTTATTCTGTGCTTGAGTCTATAATTTGGACAGAATTCTCTGGGGAAGGCTTGACCCTACTCCATGTGGTGTTAGTGGGGAGCTTGACTGAGAACTTCAGGACCTGTATCTGGTATGGCTCCCTCACATGGGTGGTAAATTGGCTCAGGAAGTCACCTGGGAACTCACTGTGGTTGAGGGGATGGAAGTTTCAGCTCCTCCCTACTCTAGCCTCCTCCTGTAGCCTGTGCTTCCTTACAGTATGGTGGCTGGATTTTAAGGACATCTCTTTCAAATTTGGCAGAAGCCATGTTGCCTCTTATGACCTAGATTCAGAAGATGCATGGCCTAACTTCTCCTGGACTCTATTATTTGAGGCAGACTAAAAGATCCACCCAGGTTCAAGGGGAGGGGACTGACTTCACATCCTGATGGGATGTGATAAATTCAGGAGGATCATGCAGCCCATTAAATACAATTTTTGCCCTTCTTAGAAATTACAATCTGTTGAAGCTGGAAAGGAAGGCAGAACTCTTCCCAAACATTGAATGCCCCTGCCCACATGCTTTGCACAATAAGTAGGCAAGGTGTGTTCCATGACTGGTTCAGGACTATAATTTAAAAGGCTGAGTAATGGGAGTCAACTGAGGCTATAAGGGCAATGCACAGCTTTTGGCAAGAGAAGAAAACATGTAAAGAATTAACAATACTCGTAATCATTTTCTGGAAATTCACAAACATGGGAAAGAAATTAAGCGTGCCAACAGGCAAAACTCTAGATCCATCCAACAGAACTATACGTTTACCATCCTCCATGAGTGGATAAAGACAAGTTGTACATGGAAACATCCAAATAAAATAGCCCAGGGTGGACGTATTTGCTAAACAAACTGTGCTAAAGATAAAGGGCTCAGGTCAGGTGGAGATAAACTTCTAGCTGCTGAGCCATCTTCAAATGCTTTGTTTTTAAATGAAAAAAGAACAAATGTGGAGTGCAGGCTGAGATCTGAGATGAAGGGATTCTTTCTAAACCAAATACTGGCAGGTTTTTTTTTTGTTGTTGTTTAGTTATAGGAGTTACAGAGCTATAAGTTGCACCTTTGGAGGGATCTTTTATTTCTTGAAAGACATTCGGGATAGAGCTCAGCCCTATGTGCTACTCATATATATGCTAGTGAAAAAGGGTACTAGGCAAGACTGGGTGTGTTTGTAAAAGTAACTATTTTGACGTAGTTTTTGACTTTAAGAAAATTACAAAACAATACAAAACATTCCTAAGTAAATTTCACCCAGATTCTCCAAATCTTTAATATATGTCTTTCTCCCTCTTGATATATTACAGACATTTAGCTATATCTCCATGTTATGTTATCTCTATGGTCTATCTATCGTCTCTCTTTCTATCTATCTATCTATCTATCTATCTATCTATCTATCTATCTGATTTTTCTCCTAACTTAAGTTTGTCGTAGGTATATTTCCTTTCCCATGAATATTCTTCTCTTTATTTACTACATTTGCTCAAATTCTCTTACATAAAAATTGCAATTACAGTAAACAGAAATTTAAAGTTAATCATCAACATGTAATATGCAAACTTCATTCAAGTCACTGTAGTTTCCCAATTATGCCTTTGAGTGAAATAATATCTAAGATCAAACAAAAGGTGGCTCCTGGTTAGTCTCCGTGCCCACGCTGGGCTTGCAAACTGGACCCAAAGGCAGGCCTGCCATGCTTTGATTTGTTTCAAGGTTAACAGAGAGCTCAGGGTTAAAGTCCTCTTCCACTGGCGTGTAAAAACACAATACCCCTCTTCCTATTGGACCAAGCAGGGAAGAATGTTTTCTTGGTGGTCATCAAACATAGCATTACAGCTGCTCTCCAGTTAGTAGTTGAAAAAAAAAATTATTAAACAACCAAACCTAAAGATACATCAAATTTAAAAGTAATTCTATGTCACCTAAGAAAAAATATCCTAAGGCCAAATGCTACCACATGAGATCTGAATCTTTTCATTGAAAAGTAGGGTCTTGGGGGAGACCCAAACGCCTTTCTGTTTCTTGGGTGAATTCCTGAATTGCGGTGCTACAACCACTTTCAAAAGTGCAGCTGTTGGCACATATTAATGAACTGATTTTTCTCTGTGTCAGTACCAGACTTCCTACCAGAATCTGAAAATGTCCTAAGGAGTGAAGCTGAGAATACTTTTTGAAAACTGCAGACACCAGGACAAGGATTGGAGCCCAAGCAGAAGGTGTGGGCACTGAGCGTGGAAGCATTGGTAGGGAGGTGGAGAAACGAGACAGGAAGAGTGGAACTGCCGAGGCAGGTGAAATCTCCAGTAAGTCAGGGCTGTGGGTGACTGGAGCAACAGCACTGTCAGAGAGCTCCAGCGTTATTCCAGGGGAGGTCGGAAGGAGCTAGGAGGGTTCTCAATCTCACCGTTTATTAATTGACAGTTCTCTTAAGAGGACTAAGTCCCCAGCACATCCAGCCAGCCCATGCAGTGGGCTAATGTCTCCGGCGGGCTGCAAAAACCCTCTTACAAGGGGTCCCAGATGCCTGTGCTTAGAATGTACCCCATGCTCCGCCTGGACACAGCACTGCCTAGGAAGACAGCGCAAGCATCTTCAGGGTCCCCAGCAGTTTCCCTTTGTACCATTTGTATCCATGTTTAAGGCAAAGAGAAGAATTTGCAAAATTTGAGTGTTTAAGAAAACAGAATAGAATAGGAGCTGACCCCTTTCTTTCTTCAATGAAGTAAGGAGGTAAATCTCCTCCTATGACGAAGCCATCTTAGCTTCCGGAGGAGGGGCCAGAAGGCAGTTGTGCAAGGACTCACGGGTAGTGGAAAGGGCTCAGCTAACTCCAGTTGCTTGTGTGTGTGTGTGTGTGTGTGTGTGTGTGTGTGTATGTGTGTGAGTAAATTAAGTGTGAGTGACACTGACCAGGGAGCAATCTACGCCCATCGGTTATTTTAATTTCTTCTCCCTTGCACTCAGTTAGACACCCGTGGCGGTAGATTTCAAGCGAACGAAAACGCTGTGGAGCGCATTTTTTAAAAGTCACAAATGAGCAGAAGAAACAGACTCCAGCACCCAAGGAGGGAGCGAGTGGTCTCACGTGCGCGCCATGCAGGTGAGCGAGCGTGAGCGATTATCCGAGTCTGCGTGCAGTCATTAGAAGGGGTGCGTATGTGGTTAACAGAAGGGAAGAAAGAGAGGAAACTGACAGCGACACATTTAGATGAAACAAAAAATAGCCTTTCAAGCCAATTCTACCCTTGGACAAAAAAAAAAAAAATTAACGACCAATTTTTGCAATAAATAAATTTTATTTAATTAAGATTTTCATGTTACTAGGTGCATTAGCTCCTTAGTTTATTGCAAGAAAGGCTCCCAAGCTGGACTGCTTTCCAACTGAAATCTATTATGTCAAAGTGCCGGAGATGGGAATTCCAAAGTTAGGCTGAGGTAACCAGATGCCTGCTGGATTCCAAAGCTTTGAAACCTCTGGACCAATCTCTCTTTCCCCCTTCCCAGGGTCTGGTGGTAGTGGCCGCTCCTCGATGTTCCTGGCTAGCAGCTGTGCTGCTCCTGTGTTGCTGCCTCCAGCCTCGCTCAGCATTCACTTGCTCCTCTAGGGTCTTTTCTTGGCTTGTGAGGACGCCGTCATAGTGAACTGGGGTCCGCCTGAAGAACTTCTCCATAAGTTGATTACATTTCCAAGTAAGGCCATATCTATGGATAGCGTTGGCTAGATCTTCAACATGTTTTCGGGAGTTACAATTCAAGCCATGCCATTGCGTTTTTCTCATACTGGGGTGGGTGCACGAGATGCTTTTCAGAGACCAGCGTGGGTGTGTGGCCAGGCACTTAAACATGAAGGACGTGTCTGATTTTTAAATACTGGCTTTATGAGACAGAACTCCACCACCCCTAATCTTCTGTCTCATTTTGCAGCCCATGAAATCGAGGCATAGACATCTGAGTCCGTTTAGATTGGGGGTTGCCAAGTTAGGAAACCAGAGAAGCAGCGCTTAAAGACATGCGCAAATTTCTTAAGCTTTTCATTAACTGGTTCTTAGATTAGAAGTTTTTAATGAATCAAATCAGGAAAATACGAGATAACAAGTTGCTGGCTGGGGGTGCCATGCAACGTTTTCCTATTTTTTTTCCTCTGGGTTTACTCTTTCCTTCCTTCATTTGTCCTTGTGCTGTCCTTACGGAGCCGAGGGCTTGCCTTTCACCCTGGTATGGAAGCATCTTCCCCCTTCTACTACTCTGGCTTTCCAGTGTGATTTACTGATATCTACTTGTCTAAATGATAAAACTGAGAAAGCTTTTACCAAGTAAGTTTATCATGGAAATGTAACTATTACATGTATTGTGCAAAATGATTCTTTAGAAAAAAAAATCCAGGCAAATACGTTGGAGTCATTAATTTGAATACTAAGTACAAGGTTCTGTTTAAAAATCCACAAGATGAATAACAAATCATCATTCTGGCAAGGCGAAGGCATTCTTCACAGGCATCGTTTGTGTAATCCATTGAAGATACTATGATAGTAGCTCATTGACGGCTGATTTAGGGTCGAGCACATGTGCCATTACCTTTCTGGGGGGCTATATTTCATGCAGCCTCGAATTACAAGCCGTTCCTGTCTCTGAAATGGATTGGGTTACAAGAGTTCATCTGAACTGTATTCTTTGGAATTTAGAACATTTAGCACATTTTTATGAAACTCCTACCCTGTTCCTGTTCTGTGCTCGATTGTAGAAATTAAGCAAGGCAAGAGATCAGATTTGGCCCCCTTTTTAGAGTGTTGAGGTGAGATGGATAAGGTTTGTTGAACGATTAGCTTTAATAGTTTGCTACTTCACGCTTCCCCGGGCCTCCCCAATTCTTTTGTCACCTGACAGTTCCATTTCTTTCACGCAATTCAATGTGCTCGCCCTTTGATTGGCTATAGGTTGGTCACGTGACTCACTTCTGGCCAGTGAGATGGTAGCAAACAGTGACGCTAGAGTTTTGGAAACTGCCTGTGTATTCTGGGCTTGCGCTCTGCTGTGGCTGCGAAATGAACTTCCTCTAGAGGCTGTTTCCCTTCACCCGTCAAACATATTTCTGCTCCAAGCTGCTCTGAGAGCCTGTGTCACGGCGGAGGCCTCCTCAAGCCAGTGCCTTTCAACCTGAGACCCAACAGATCAATAGGAACTGGTCTGATGCGAAGCAAGTGGGATGGAATCTTAGATAAAGGGATCGACACATACAAAGGCCCTGAGGCACAACTAAATTCGATGCTGAGAGGAAAGCTGGTCAGGGGACTGGATCGTCTGGGACTTTGCAGCACGAGGACGATGACATTTATCCCCAAAGTGATGCGTTTTAAGAGATAAGTGAGCACTTCGCTGTAGGGTTGGAGTGCAGGAGACTCCTGCAGCTTTGTCCCGAGGAAGGTGGCTCTGCTTTCCCACGCATGCCTACCGTGCGCCCAGGTGACTTCTCCCCCTTTGCAGGTGGATCCGATCAAGGCAGCTTGGACAGCATGTATGGCTTTATATCCTCTGGGAGTTATTAGAATACCGTCTGGCTCAAAACTCTAAGTTTTTGTTTATTATAAACGTTTTCCTCAGTTACACCCGGGCAAGCTCTGGCAGGAGGGGTATGGAATTAGAGAAGCAAGATTTGAGGCAGAGGTTCACCTGTCTTGCAGAGGTTTTTTTTTTTTTTTTTTTTTTTTGGTGGTGGGAGGAGCTAGGATGCGTAGGGTGCGTGAGGCACTGGCCAGGTACCCTAGGATGGAGGACCTGTGGAGACTGCCCCGGGGACCAGTCTCTGTGAACCTTGCACTCCAGGGATGGCCACAGCTGAACAAACCCTTGACCTCCTTCCCAGAGCATTCGAACGAGTCTCAGGCTGGTGCGGAGTACAGGCGCTGATCCTTTCACCCAGCTGTGGATCCTCCTGTGTGACGGCGTCGCGGCCCAATCTCTCCTTCTCCTTCTCTTGTTCTTTTTCTCCGCTCCCATGGACACGGGCGGTCGTCTGGGCTGCTTATGTGCCGTAGCCAAATCCCATGACCCGGGGAACTTAAAATTGAAAACAGGGCTCTCGAGTCCCGGAGGCCAGGAGCCCCGGATCAGCGGGCCAGCCGAGTTCATTTCCGCCGAGGAGTCTGGTCTTGGCTTGCAGATGGCCTCTTCCCCCGTGTTCCCCGCTGCCTTTCCCCTGTGTCCCAGAGGGACTTAGCGTGCTCTGCAGTGTCTTCCTTTATGGAGAGCACTAGCTCTACTGTATCAGATCGCACCCTGTGACCTTATGTTAAGCGCGTCCTTAACAGCTTATGTTAAGTGCTGTCACACCAGGGTTGAGGTTTCAACAAATGAATTTTGGGAGGTTGTAATTCGGCCTCCTTCGGCCCGCCGCGATGCTTCTCTCTGTCTCGGCGTCCTCTCCAGCCTCATCTCCTGAGACTGCTTTTCATCAGAAATAGCACGATGGAGGGGAAATGGTTTTTTCCTTTGTAAAATAAAAATTTATTTAAGAATAACTTACAGTTTATGGAACAGATGCAAAAATGGTACAGAGTTCCTATAGCCCTCACCTAGCTCCTGGAATATTCTCACCTCACATTGTTGTAGTATATTTATAAGAACACAACATGCCTACGTTGCTATTAGAGGATTTTCAGGTTTTATTTGGGTTTCACTAATTTTCTGTAATGTCCTTTACAGGACATTATCTATGTCCCAAGACTCAGCCCAGGATTCCAATTTGTACTTGGTTGTCATGTCTGTCTAGATGCCTCTGGTTTGTGGCACATTTTTTTTCTTCTTTGCTTGTTTGTTTTTTGAGTAGTATTTGAAGAGTCAGGTGTATTTGAGTAGTCAGGTGTGTTGGGGAGGGCTCCTCAGTTTTCAACTCTCCTCTCCTCTCCTCCCCTCCCCCCTCCTCCCCTCCCTCCCCTCCTCCCTCCCCTCCTCCATCCCCTCCTCCCCTCTCTTCCCTCTCCTCATCTCTCTTCTCTCCTCTCTCGGCATTTCCCCACTCCTCCCCCTAGTTGTGTGATTAAATTATAGTTTTGGATTTGGAAGAAGAGAAGCCCAGAAGTGCAGTGCTCTTTTAGGACACATGATATCCACACGAGTTACCGTTGAGGTGTTTGCAGGTTTCTTCCCCAGAATATTACTTTTCTCACTTTCCGTACCCCCTGCTGGGCATGGGCAGATGTCTGCTCCTTAACTACTTCGTGTCTTTGTCTTCTCTCTGCCACTGCTGCTCTGCTGACACAGCCTGGCTTGCCTGCTCCACAGTCCCTCGTAGCTGTACAGATGACAGATCTCTTGAAGAAGCTGCCCAGGACTGATCCCCAGCAGTAAGTGACAGGCAGGACTTGCTCTGGCTCAGCACACTCAGCTTCCCTCTCTGAGAGGATGAAGGCCAAAGGAAGCTGGGACCTGGAGACTGAGGATCGGCTTATTGGGGTGCTGTCGGGTCCTCCACAGTGTCAGGTCTTTTGTTCCCAGTTCACTGATATTCCTGTATCTACTGTGAGTACAGAAACAGGGCAGAGAAGAAGTGCAGAGTGAGAACTGGCTCATCGGGTGCCAGCAAGGGCCTGCGGTTCCTTCACTCTCACAGCCCCAGCAGTCTCTATCTCCTGTTTTTTGTCAAACAGAGTCACTTCTTCCATCCCTGGAATCAGAGCAGGTCATCAGCTCTCCTCACTTATAAGGACAATGCAGACAAGAGTGGTCTCTAAGGGACAACACAAGCACCACTCCAGGGGGACCCCGGATGACAGACAGGATAGAGCAAGAAATGACAAAGTGGCCGTAGTAGGAAGCTGAGGGTTCCTGTGACCCCTCAGCCACTTGCCGGGGCATTTCACTATGCAAGAGACGCAACACATACACAAGCTAGGTGTTTTCTATGTTCTACCTGTGTGGATTCCTGCCTCCTTGTAATAGATAAAAACAAGGCACAACAGTACAATAATAGGATCACGTGGCTGTGTAACAAGCTTCCTTTGCATGCTGCTGGAGTCCTTTCCAGCATGCAATTTCAGTTGTTTCTTGTGATGACCCTCTAAAGTAGCTATCAGCCAGATAGCTCAGGGTGCTAAAGTGCCTGCTTAAGGAGGCACAGGGACAAGGTTCGATTCTCAGCATGCTGTGCTGGTCCCACCCCCAGGGACTGGATGTTGCTGAGACTGGATGTGGTGACATGCATCGTAGTTCCAGTGCTTGGGAAGCTGAAAATAGGAGAATCAGTATGAGTCTGATCTGGGTAGTGAGACCCTGTAGACTATGTGCTAAAATACATAAAAAAATAATAAAATAGGTATCACAGATATGACTCTTGCCCAATTTAATAAGTGAAGCCAGTGAGCCCCAGGAACAGTGAGTTGCGTGTGAGCACTGAAGCAGACCCAGCAAGTGTGTACTGCCAAGCCAGCATCCCAGCACAGGCCCTTGGCTTTCCCACGTGCTTCTAGCTCCTGGCTGCTGAAGCTCTCCTCGCAAGAGCTTGCTCATGTCAGGGCCAGGCTGCAGATGGGAAGGCCTCACAGCCATCAGTGGATGTGTTGAGGGAGATGCCCTACCTTCCTCCATCCTGGGGCAGTGAAGTAGCATGGCTCTGAAGGGCGTGTCCCCTCTTGCTCATGCCACTTGTTCACTGTCCACGTGTTCATGCACACACTATCACGGCTGCCTTCCCATCCAGTCTGAGTTCCTTGATCCAAACAGGTACTTCCTTGGAGCATCTCTCAAATGACTTGAATTAGTATCTTTTTCTCAGGAACTTTTTTTTTTTTTTTTAGAATCTGAACACAGACAGCCACAACATTATGCAGTGATTGTGTATTTTCACTGCAAGTGGCAGAAACCCCAACTCAAATTGGCTCAAACAGATAAAATCACTTCTTGTGTTGGCTTCTTTCTCAGGAGGTGTTTCTCTCCAAAACCTTCATGATCCTAGGCTTAACTATAGTCACAAAGAACTCTCTCCACAGGTACTTTCAAGCCCTGTGATTAGATATGATTGGCTGAGATGGAATCATGGACCATCTTTAAACTCAAGTTTTACTTCCAAGATTTATTCTGATTGGCTCTGGCTAGGTCATGTGCCCATTTGGAACCAATCATTGTGTCCAGCATTAAGTTCTAAGTGGCCATAGATGGACTAGAGACCATCTAAGAAGCTGGGAGGGTCCTGTCTGCTGGACTCAGGCAGAAAAAATAAAGCTAGGTGGTAGTGGTTCTTTTATTAGAATGGTAGTTAATTCTGTTTGTGCAGAAACACACCTAGATTTTCTTTTTTAAATTTTTTCGTATTTTAGTGAAGGGTCTACAGGGTGTTCAGGATCTCACTACTAGATTGGATTCATAATGATCTGCCTGTTTACAAGCTCCCAAGAACTGGAATTACAGGTGTGTACCACCATGCCCAGTCTCAATCACCATCTCAGCACACCTCAGGGGTGGGGCTGGCATGGTAGGCTGGGGGATCAAACCCCTGGCCCCTGCATCTGCTTGCAGGTGCTTTAATCCACTGAACAATTTGGCCGGCCCTATGCCCAGATCTTCTGACTCATTTCTTTCCTCCAGAGAAAGGGTCATCTTTTGAGAAGTGCCCGTCTATTAGTTCTGATAAATTTCAAGAAACATGTATCATGAAGGACTCACTATTAAAGGATGTGCAGAGACAGAGAGAGGTAGAGACGGCCCCACAACCACATCGTGATTGTTTCACAGTGCATGCACCATTCTATGACAAATTTCTGACCTGTTTTCTGATAGGATTATAGGAGAGGACAGAGGAACACAGCATTGAAGACTCAAAGTCTAGAAACAACAGCTAAGAGGACACTATTTAGATTGGTTGGGGCTGATGGATGGAGTGGAGATCTTTTAGGAAGTCAATTTAGTGTGTTGTTTTAGTCACTTCTGTCGTTGCTGAGACAAATACCCGCCACACAAGCTTAGCGAAGGAAAGGTTTATTTAGCTCACAGTTCCTGGAGGTTTCAAGATGCTGCCCTGCATTACAGGGACTGGAGGAGGGGCTGGGGTGCAGCCGTGTCCAGGATGATCTGCTCCATACCTCCGCGCAAAACTGCCACCTGCAGGGGGCAGCACCTACTGTCAGTTTAATGGTTTGTGCCTCTCTTGGCCACGCCCCCTCAAGCCCCACCCCTCGAGCTGCGTGCTTGACAGCCCCACGATTTACATGAGGCTTTGAGGGGACAACTAGCTACAAACCACAACATGTATCTAACTGAGTTTTCATATGAAAAGAAAAAACCTAGATGGTCACATTTCATTTCTTCTCTTGAAAAAGGTGTGCTACTTAACATCATTTTCAAAATTCACGTCATTCAGCAAGCTGAAATACACTAACTTAACACCAGGCTGAGCAAACGGTTTTAGTAAAAGGATCTCACAGGCCAAGGGGCAAAAATAAAGATTATTTGGTAAGCACTTACATGACAAAGAAGAAAACAAATTTCATAAAAATTTCCTTGATGAAATTCAAAATATAGTAATTGAATTTACACTTTTGTGGTATAGATTTACTAATGAGACAAATAGAAATCTTATTTTGAGGAGAAAAACACTGTATTTAATTGGAGTTCAGAGTTCATTTTTTCTATCATCAAGTTGATTACAAATGTTTGTCTGTTAAAATCATTCTTAGCTCACAGGTTATGAGACATGACGGGCTAGATTTGACCCCCAGATCTGAATTTGCTGAGCCCTAGCCTAACCACACCAAGCATT
>PVKN010026550.1:0-13808 GCA_004027915.1 Capromys pilorides | reverse complement strand
CAGGGTCCTGGTGGGGAGGACGGGCTGGACCCACTTCTCGCACAGGGCATTATTTTCCATGCCTGGGAGCCTTTCTGCAGTTGTTATTGTTATTCTTTTTTTTTTTGGTCTTTTTGAGACAGGGTCTCACTGTGCGGTTCAGGCTGGCCTTGAGCTCACTTTTGTAGCCCAGGCTGGTCTTGAACTCGCATCAATCCTCCTGCCTCAGCCTCCCAGGTGCTGGGATTACAGGTGTGCGCCACCGTGCCCGGCCAGTTATTGTTATTCTTTGTGCTGTGGGGATGCAAACATCAACACACTTTACCCACTCCTTCCAAATTCTACAGAAACGTAGCTATAACATAGACACATGCTGTGTATCCCACAGTTTCTTAATGTGGGACCACAGACTTTCCCCATCTGCCCCTGAATTTCCTGAAGTTTGATTTCAAATGTTTGTTGTATGTGTATTTGTTTAGGGGAAAGAGCTCTAATTTGCACCAAAATCAACTCTCTAAAAGCTGAGCACCATCGTCTTTCTAGAGCCCTCCAGTATTCTGGCTTAAAGAAAGACAGGCTTGAAGGCTAATTCACAATTAGAAAATGGATTTTAACATGAAAGTTTGGAGGGCTGGCCAGATAGCTCAGCAGATTAAAGAGCCTGCTTAGGCAGGTGCAGGGACCCCAGGCCCAGGGCTCGCTGAGACAGCCTTTGGGACTGGGCGTGGTGGCGGGCCTGTGATCCCAGCGCTTGGCAGGCTGAAAAGAGGAGGATCGCTAGGAGTCCCATCTGTGTAGTGAGACCCTGTAGACCCTGTATGAAACAGATGAAAAATTAAATAAATAAAATGAACATTTGGATTTCCATGCACACATGGGCTGCAGGTACCATTTCCACCGCGGAGACCACGCATCGTGCTTACTGAGTACTGGTTCCGTAGTATTTGTGTCCCGCCGATGCACACAGGACAACGATGGTGGCGGGGACGCCGTAGCCCAGGGGGTACATGAACCTCTTCTTGAATCTGTTCGCGCTGGTGTAGTTGGCCACCCTGAGGTTCCTGACGGTGAGGAACAGGTGCAGGCCCTCCAGGAGCATCCAGGCGAAGGCGGCCAGGTACAGGTAGTGCAGCAGCCCCGCGGTGAGGGCGCACAGCACCTGGGGGTGGAGACACATGGGGGTGGGGCAGGCGCTGCACTCGCCGTTCCCCGGATGTTGGACACTTGTAACATTTTGACTAAGAACAACAACTTTAGCGGCTGCTTAGGCAGAGCGCCCCGGCGGGCTTCGATCCCTGGCCTGCACTGCTGGCTCCGCCCCGGGGCGCACTGAGAAGGTGACTGAACCTGGGTGCGGTGGCGCAGGCCTGTGATTCCGTGGTTGGGAGGCTGAAAACAGGAGAGTCACTAGGAGTCCGATCTACTTAGTGAGACCCTGTAGACCCTGTCCTAAACACATTAAAAAAACAAAAAAGAACAAATTTTCTGGAAGCTTCTGCTTGCTATGGAAACCTGCTTGTCCTACTCCATCGTAGAGCAGACATCAAGTGTGCAGTAGGTGACCCCACCCTAATTCGGTGCGCTTTGGGTCTGAGCACTTTAGGGTCCACGCTGTGAGGTGCCTCCCCAAGGTCTTTGAAGGGATTAAACTCCTGGTGCCCAGAGTGCAAACTTATCTGAAAACAAACCCACTTATTGGCTGTTTTTCCATCTCTGTCTCATTTCCCCCTCCCAGGTTGATGTATCTTGCATCAGCCCTGAGCAAACATACCACGCCCAAAACGTTGTCTCGCCTGTCTTTAGGACAAAGGAATCCGTGGAGAGCAGCAGCCGCAGTGCACCAGATTTGCTATCTCAGCCCTAGCAAATTGGTGGGAAGCGTGGAGGTAGAGTGTGGAGAGCGGAAGGGGTCCCAGGGAGGAGGGGAGATGGGAGGGAGGGGCAGGAGAAACACAGCGAGCACCACATGGGAAGGATTCGTGCCCGTTCCCCACTCTGAACAGGGAGCAAGCCAGGTGTGGGAGGGGCCTGAGCCGAGCCGCACAGGAAGGTCACGTAAGGAACCACAAACGTATACTTATCAAAAATAAAAAAAATCACACAATGTGCAGTTATAAGTAACCAAAACATTGGGGGGGGGGGGAGGAACAGCCCGGCAACCTAAGCACCTGCCTGACAAGTGCAAGGAACTGGGTTCAATCCCTGGTACTGCTTGTTGTGCCAGCCCCGGAACCCTAGGCATGCCGTGCCGGCCACTGAAACCAGGTGTGGTGGTGGGGCACACCTGTAATCCCAGCGCTGGGGAGGCTGAGAGAGGAGGATCACTATGAGTCCAGGCTGTGTAGCGAGACCCTGTACCAAATAAATAGAAATACATAAGTATTTAAAAGGTAACCAGAACAATCTAAATGGAATGAGGAGACAAGCGGCAAGAAATTAAAAAGGAAATGACAAAGTATTTTGAACTTAGGAAAAAAATAAAGAGCAAAATCAACATTTATTAAATACAACTAAGCCAGTGGTTAGAAAGAAGGTCATAGCAATAAGGTCATATATAACTGCTATATAATTAGAAAGATTTAGAAACATAAGATCAAAATAGGTTCCGCATGCCCTGGCAGCCCTGTCCCCCAGGACACACTGAGCTGGTGACTCAGTGTGGCATGGTGGCACATGCCTGTAATCCCAGCACTGGGGAGGCTGAAAACAGGAGGATCGCTATGAGTTCAAGCTGCATAGTGAGACCCTGTACTAAATACATAAAATGAAGAAAAAAAATCAAACTAAACCAAGAGGAGCTGCTGTGCATGGTGGCACATGCCTGTAATCCCAGCACTTGGGAGGCTGAGGCAGGAGGATCGGTGTGAGTTTGAAACCAGCCTGGGCTACGAAAGTGAGCTCAAGGCCACCTGAACTGTATAGGGAGACCCTGTCTCAAAAAGACAAAACAAAACAAAACAAAACAAAACAACCAAGAGGAGGGAAGATAATATAATCAAGAAGCAAACCATCCATGAAATATAAAACAGAAAAGCAATTGAAAAAAGCTAACAAAACCTCCAGCTGATGCTTTCAGAAAGTCAGTAAAACTGATAGAACTCTAGCTATCCTGAGGCAGGCAGAGGGAAGAGCTGTAAGGATGTAAAGAATCAGAGGTGCTAGTATTTCAGCTTCTACATCGATATAAAGGATAAGGAATATTACAAACAACTTTTCACAAATGTATTTGACGACTTAGATGACTTTGACAGAGTGACTGAAGGATATAAGCATTGCCCATTCACTCAAGAGGGAACAGATGTCAGAAGCAGCCTCCCATCTACTGGGGAAGTTGGTTTAAAATCTTCCAGTGAGCAGAAATGAAACACAGTTACCATTCCGTCCTACACATTTTACTTCTAGAAAGAAGTGACAGCAAATGTTAAAAAAAAAATTGAACAAGCTTTATTTATGGCAGCTTTGTTCACAATAGGCAAATGAGAGAAACAAGATAGGTAAACAAAATATGAAATATCCCTACAATGGCATGTTGTCAACAAAATAGGAATAAGGTCTTTTGTTTAAATGCATTTAGTACAGGGTCTACAGCGTCTCACTATGTAGATGGGACACGTAGTGATCCTCCTGCTTTCAGCCTCCCAAGAGCTGGGATTACAGGTGTGCGTCACCACACCCTGCCTAGAATAAGGTCTTAAAACATGCTATCTCATGGGTGAACCCTGAAAACAGCACGGTCAGGGAAAGGAGCCAGGCAGAAAAGGGTACAGGGGCTCCAATTCTGTTTTTAAAAAGTATCTAGAGCAGACAGTCCATAGAGATGTTTTGATTCCTGGTTTTGTGCTATGCTGGGGTTTGAACTCAGGGCTTCACAAACTCTAGGCAAAGGTTCTACCACTGAGCTACAACTCCAGCACAGGAAGCAAGTTTTAAGTCTGATGAGCTGTGCAAGTTCTAGTGTTTTAGACCTCACAAATATCCTTTATCTGGTGGAAGCCACAATGCTGGACATGAACAAAGAAGGATAATTCCAATTAATCTAATTTTCAGGTTCCTGCCAAGTCTCTACTTAGAGGAAAACATATCTTGTTTTTGTTTTTCCTGCATTTGATAATTCCTTTTCCACCTTGGTGATGGTTAATCTCCTGTCCGCTTGGCAGAATCTCATCCTACCAATTTGTGTTCAACCATCATTCTCAATGTGGGGCTGGGGAGGTAGCCCAGTAGAATAAGTGCCTGCCTGGCAAGGGCAGGGTCCTGAGTTCAAACCCCAGGACCAGAAAAAAAAATAAAATAAAATAAAATTCAATGGGTATGAATGTGAGTCTGAGGTACTGAGAGTGATTTCTTGACAGCTGAATGGAGGACACTGCTCTCCAGTTGTGTGTGGGCCTTGTCCTGTTAGCCGAAGGCCTGAGCAGAGCAGAGACCAAAGCCCTCTGGAGCTGGGAAGCTCTGCTGCCATCTTTTTTTTATTTTTTATTTTTAAATTTTTATTTATTTATTTGTTTGCTTGTTGGTTTGTTTGTTTCTTTATTTATTCATTTTGTGGCTGGCTCAGCCTGCCCTGGTGGTGGCGCTGGCGCAGCATGTGGTGCCCGGGATCGAACTGCAGTCCCCGCAGTTGCCTGAGCCCTCCTAAGCAGGCTCTTTAGACCACTGAACCATCTCGCCGGCCCCTCCGCTGCCATCTTTAGAACAGAGCTACGGCAGTGGCTGTACTAGGGGTCTCACCTGTTCTATAAGTTTTGGATTGGAAATGCACCCGGACCCGCGAACATTCTCTTCACCAAGGCTCTTCTTCTCTAGATATACATCCTGCCGGGTCAGCTTCTCTGCAAAACTTTAACTAACACAAACTCTTAATCCCCGAGCGCGGCAGCCTCTCCCTGACCTCCACGGAGCATCCGACCAGCCTGCTCACCGCCTTCTCTCCTGGGCTTTCCAGAATTCTCCTAGCGCCGCTTCTCTCGGAGTCTTCTTGTATACTTCCCTCTTCCCAGCCTAGACACGCTGGTCTTCCACGGAGCTCCAGCTTCAGTCCATTCCGCTCAAAATTTATTAGCATGATCACATGAACCCCTATGTCTTCCTCGCTCATACAACATTTCTCTCTCTCCCTCTCTGTCTCTCCTCTCTCTTTCTCTCACATGTATGTCCATCATTCCTGTGCTCGAAGTTCTTCTCTCCAATTGTGTATTTCATATCTCAACTCCAGGGTCTGGCCAGCATATCTTGCTAACAAATATAAGCCTGACTCCATTATCTTTTTCTTTAAAATTTTTATTTATTTATTTATTATTATTATTTTAAGGAAGGGCCTAAAAGGTGTTCAGGGTCTCACAAGTAGATCAGGCTCATAGTGGCCCACCTGTTTACAGCCTCCCTAGAGCTGGGATCACAGGCACGCACCACCAAGCCCAGTCTCAATTGCGGCTCAGCATGCCCTGGGGGCGGGGCTGGCACAGTAGGCCCCAGAGGATCCAACCCCCGGCCCGAGCCTGCTTGCAGGCATTTTAATCCGCTGAGCTATTTGGCTGGCCCTTTATTTTATTTTTGGGCAGCCTGACAATTATATATATTCATGGGGCACAGCATAATTATTACCCTTTTCAGGGCTGAGGACAGAACCCAGGACATCACATATGTCCAGCAGGTATTCTACCATTGAGCTACATGTTAGCCCAAACATGATGCTGTCTGTCTGTCTGTCATCTATCTATCTATCTAGTGATTAAGCTGGGTAATTAGCATATCCATCACCTTCATCACTTCTCACTTGTTTGTGGGGAGAATACTGAACACCCACTCTTCTACCTATTTTGTCTTTTTTTTTTTTCTTGCTTTTGTTTTTGTCTTTTGGCGGGACCGGGGTTCAAACTCACAACCTTGCACTTGCCAGGCAGGCACTTGTGCCATGGAGCTATCTCTCCAGCCCCTTTTCTACTTATATGTTAAAGTTAACTGTAGTCACCCTACTGTGCAATGAAAGACCACGACTGGACCTTGCAGTCCAACCCTAACATTCTCTTTTCTGCCCTCAGCCTATTACGTTTTCTTCTCGGCTGGTTAACGATATTACCAACCATCTATCCGAACTCTCAAACCACAAACCCTCAGGGAGTTGTACTTCTGGTTTACCCCTGGTACACCACTTCCACATCTACTGGGGCCCCGACTCCTGCCAATTCCACCTCACGTTTCTCAGATTTGACCCAGTTCTACTTTGGTTCATATTTTCAGTATCTCTTGTCAAACCACTTTGAGTTCCATTTTTTTCCTCCTGTTTCTGTGGCTTACTTGTTCTCAGCACAGTTTACTTTCCTCTTTCATTGTCCAAAAAGTGTTTTGCATCAAACCCAACTGGAAGCCCTTGATTGGGCCATCCTCTCCCTAAAGAATTATTGGGTGCTGTGGCTTTGAGTCAGCTCTGGCCCACAATTTGTCTTTGCAAATAAAGTTTTATTGGCACATAGCCACCCGCACCACCCGCTATAGTTGCCACTGTGCAGAGCGCAAGAGTTGCATGAGAGACTGAAGATATTTACTATTTGAACTTTCACCAAAGTTGTTTAACCTAGAATTTAAAATCTAATTTTGCATTCTGGCTCCAGCACCATCTTAATCTATTATCCTGTATTCTTTATTGCCAAACGTGAGTTTCATTTTGACTGCGAATTCAAACCTGTTTAGTAACAGCTTCTAGAACATTCCCTTGAGAGGGACTGAAAGGTTTGTTTCCAAAGAGAAATTCCATCACGGGTGGCTGCTGACAGAAGTGCTCGCGGGGAAACTCGGAAAATGAGGACCAGGAAATGCTGCTTCTGTGAAACTGGGAATATGAACGAACACGCAAAGACAGAAAGGCCAATTCGAGAGGAAGACCACCGGGTGATTCCAGCCTCAGGGGTGTTTAGCAGCCAGGCCGGGCCGGGCCTCAGCACGGTTTACACCCCTGGGCCTGGTGAACTCATCTGGTGGGGGAGGAGACCTGACAGCCTGCGGAGAGGAGCTGAGCCCGGGGCAGGGCGGAGCAGCTGCGATCGATCGGCACCCAGCTCCACCCACGCGCCGCGCCGCACCCCGCACCGCACCGCACCGCACGGCGGCGCAGGGCCTGCCGGCCTCTCCTCCCCCTGGGGCTGCGGGCCCGGCCTGGGAGACTTGCGCAAAGAGGAGCAACGGAAACCCAGAGTCCTTCAGAAGCCGAGACTGAGTTAAGAAGGCGAGGCCCTTCGGAAAGAAAGAAGGGCTCCGTGGGGGTCAGAGGCCCGCACCCCCGATGGAGATGGGGCAGCGCAGGGTGCGGCCGGGCGGTGGGCGGAGCAGCTGTCACTGCCGCGACCTCGGGAGGGAGAAGAGGCGGGGCCGCCGCACCTGAATCTGCACGTCGTCCCCCCACCCCTGGCAGGGACACCTCGCCTGTCGCCCACGCTAAGGCTGCGTGGAGCTGGGAGCTGGGAGCTGGGAACGAGCAGCCGCGTGGAGGAGGCTGCAGGGCGAGCTCCTCGGAGCCGTGCAGAGAACGCGGGTCCCAGGGCTGCGGGGCGCTGGCAGGGGGCGGGGCAGGGCCGGCGGAAGATGAGGTGCTCTGGCAGGCGAGGCCCGCTGCTCCGCTCAGGTGTCCAGTTAGAAGCCAGAGGCAAAACCGGCTCGCCACGCCCTCAGGGGCGCGGTGGAGTCCCGCAGAGCTCGGCCTTTGCTCGCCCGCCCGCGGAGGGACTTCGCTGGCTCAGGGGCCCTCCCCCTATTTCTCCAGGCGATCGCGCCAGATGACCGAAAAAGGGGCTGGGGAGAGCCTGCCTGGCAAGTGTAAGGTTATGAGTTCGAATCTCAGTCCCGCCAAAAACAAACAAAACAAAGCAGAGGACCGAGAAGTCTCTGCTCTTGCTTTTTTTTTTTCTTTCTGCTTTTTTTAAAATTTTATCCCTTTGCTCTGGTACATCTATTTGGGCGGGGGGTGTTCAGCTAGGTAAAAACCAGACTATGCATTAATTACTGCTGTAGATTGCAAAACAACTTCCACCGACTTGTCAGGCTAACCCCAGCAAAAACTGAGCAAAGGAGGAAAAAAGGCGTTTTCCTTCGGGGTGATGGTCGGCTCTGAGCTTCTCAATGCTCCCCTCAGCCTGCAGCTCGACTTCCCTCCCTCTCCTCCCTTCCCCGCTCCTCTCGCGGCTTCAGGCTCCTTTCCATTTGCTGTAACTGATAGGCTCTGGCCCTAGGACGGACTGCCGAGTTACTACGGCGGTCATCTAACATGGCTGAAGCCCTAGAACAGCAGCTCATCTTCCCGAGACCACCTCCCGCTTCTTCTCCAACTCAGCCCAGGGTGCGGCTTCCTTTCACCTTTCCCGCTGCCTCAGGGAAGGCCCAGTCAGCTCCTCAGGTATCTGTAAACATCCCCCTCAAACACCACCCCTGGCAAAAGGCCATCAAAGCCTCAGCCTCTCTTTGTTCCAACTCGGGGGGGGGGGGGAATCCCTTATTTTCCCAGATTCTGTGTTCTCAAAGATAATAAAGCCCCTTTCCCTGTTTACTTCTGCCTGTTTCTTAGTTACGATGCTGTCCAAGAAAACCCTATCAGTTACCTCTTTCCTTTTCTCCTTTTTCTTTTTTTGTATTTTATTTTATTTTTTTTTGTGGGGCCAGGGTTCAAACTCACGACCTTGCACTTGCCAGGCAGGCACTTGTGCCACAGAGCTATCTCCCCAGCCCCCTTTCCTTCTTTTTAACTGTTCTCTTTCTTCTTGCAGATTCCGTTCTTCAACCCCTGCATACCAGCGTATCTGTCATCAGTACTACCTCATTCTGGGTGATTGAAGAAAAGAGTGACAAGTTTTAAGTTACACCGCTGATGGATGCTCGGCTCTGTGGATTCAAAGCGTCTATAATAACAGGTGTGTTTCTCTCTCCAGCAGCAGTGGCCAGGGCTGGTCTTGCTACATGGAGTAGGTTGAGGAGGGGCATAAATGCCAAGGCGTAGCCAACGCCGAGATCGCCTCCCGCAGAAACACACGGTAAATAAAGAGAGGTTCCCAGTGGTGTCAGGGTTTTTCTACTCTAGCTGATCATTAACCTTCTGCACAAGAGAATAAGATGAGAAAAAGCAATGAGAAGCCTCAAAAATACCTAAGTCCTCCAAAGCTTATTGTACAGGCACTAACATGGAGAACACACACACACACACACACACACACACACACGCACCCCTAAATGGTTAAAACATTTGAAGAGATCAAGAGTGAGACAAAGAAACACCCACAAGATGTTTTGCAAATTCAAAGAGGAAGTAAATCCACAAGGAAAGATCTAACCATTGAAGTGGTCAACCAGAATGAACTTGGAGGAGACACAAATTGACTGAATTAAACAAGAGGATAAAAGTGGGCCCAAAGAAGAACATTATAAACATCAGAGCTCTCCTAATGAGTGGAAGCAGTGGAGTAAGCTGGTCTAATTTATTTTTATTTTATTTTCCATGGTCCGCTCAGCCTGCTCTGGGGGTGGGGCCGGCGCACCATGTAATGCTGGGATCGAACCTCGGTCCCTGCGGTTGCCTAACCAGGCACTTTAGACTGCTGAGCCATCTCTCTGGCCCCTCAACTGGTCTAACTTAGACTCCAGTGTAAGTATTACCCCAAGGAGGAATACTGGGTGGGAATTGTGTACTTTTTGATTGGTGTTTCTTTGTGGAAGAGCTAGGAGGTCTGTGTGCGCTTGTAAACGTGTGTGCACGCTCCCTACGGCTTTTACCTCAGCGTATAGTGGTTAACTTAGGGGCTCACACACTACATGTTGTTCCACAGGGTTTGCAAGGTTAGGGTTTCTGTGAGGTCGTTGATTTGCCTCAGTACCCCTGCATCCTCTCTCATATTTTATTTAAATTCTATCCTCCCACCCTCATTTTTTTAACTTTTCCTTTCATACAATCTCAAATCTGACCCCTTTCTCTTCTGATATATATATATATATATATATATATATATATATATATATATATATATATATATATATGTAATAGTTTATTGAATAGTAATATAGTAAAGTTTATCGAACCTTTTCTTTCTCATTGAGAGCACATTTGTGGGGCATGTGGTATACAGCTAACTACACATTTACTGTATGTTCATTATTGCTTTTGTTGATGTAATTTCTTATGTAGACATGTCACATTCTCCCTCACAGAGGTTTGTCTCTTGGGTCTTCTAGCATTGAAGTTTTGCTCCTTTATTAGTGATATTAAAATATATTCTCGGAGCCAGGCATGGTGGCGCATGCCTATCATCCCAGCACATGGGAGGCTAAAGTAAGAGGATTGCTGGGAGTTCAGGGCCAGCCTAGACTACATCGTGAGTTCAAGGCCAGTCTGAACTACATAGTGAAATCCTGTCTCAACCAAGCAACCAACCAACCAAATCCAAAAATAGTCTCTGAATTTATTTCAGACAATTCCTTTAACTTAAGGAATGTGACAGATACCTATGTAATGGAAGTATTTAAAACCCCAATACGACAGGTCTGGAAAACACAACATATCATAGTCAGTATCCCATATGTCACAGTCAATATCCCATAGACCCAGAAAATAGCAAGATTACTAAAAGCTACTAGAAAGAAGCACTAAATTCCCTGTAATGGAAAATCCATCAGAATAATAAGCAGATTTATTAGACAAATAGTAAAGAGTGGAAAGGAGAGCTTGGAGTGAAGGTTTTATTATTTGTTTATTTATTTATTTATTTATTTATTTTTGTATTATGGCCGGCTCAGCCTGCCTTGGGGGTGGGGCTGGCGCAGCATGTGGTGCACATGCTGGGTATCGAACTGCGGTCCCTGTGGTTGCCTAAGCTTTCCTAAGCAGGTGCTTTAGACTGCTGAACCATCGTACCAGCCCGGGGTTCAAACTCATGACCTTGTACTTGCCAGGCAGGCACTTGTGCCACGAAGCTATATTCCTCAGCCCTGGTTTTATTTCTTTTGGTGGTACCAGTGATTGGACTCAGGACCTTATGCTTGCCAGGCAAGCACTTATTCTACTGAGCTATCTCCTGGTTCCTGGAGTGAAAGTTTTAAAGCTGCCTCCCTTTTTTCTTAACCCAGGTTAGAAAAGCACTTGCTATAGTTTGCATCTAGTTGTCCCACCAAAGCCTCATGTAAATTATGGGGCAGCTGAGTGCAAGGCTCAAGGGGCGGGGCCAGAGGAGCAGATTGGGGCTTGGGTGTGGGGCCAGAGTGGCGCCAACCATTAAACTGACAGCATGCGCCGCCTCCCCTGCAACCCCCAGGCCTGGTGGCCTCTCTTGGACGTATGGAGTGGATCACGCTGGACATGGTGGTGCAGGGTCTCAAGGTCTTGCTATGTAATTCAGGTGACTTTAAACTATGAAACCTCCAGTAACTGTGAGCTAAGTAAACCTTTCCTTCCCTAAGCTTGCATGTCGGGTATTTGTCCCAGCACCGAGAGAAGAGTAACTAAGATAGTACCCTTCTAAATCTTAGAAAGAATGAAGAAAGACCTCCCACAATAAGGATTAACCAAAGAAAACAATGATCACCAGCGGCGCTGGAGAATGCTTAGTGGCCCTCCTAGCCGGAGATATGGAAGACCACAGTGCCCACGAGCCCACTGTAAAGAGGACGTCTGACTGGCAGAGTAGTTAAAGAAGAACAGAATGGAAAGGAATCCAGCAATGAACATCTAATAGGATGCTAGGAACCAGTGCACACCCATGTTAGTCAGCTTGCCTAGGAGTGGACCCAGCACCTGACGCCCAAAACTTAGAGGAGGGGAGGCTCAACACAGCTCACGGTTTTGGCAGATTGAGTCCATACTCGGCAGACTCCAAGCCAGAAGCATCACGACAGAACATGAGTGGGACGAAGATGGTTGGCTCTTGGCTGCTGGGCAGCAGTGCCAGCCGGGAACCAGGACAGGACCACTTAGGGGACCCAAAGTCACACGTCCACACCCTACTCAGAAGTGTGCTCTCCCACCATTGTTCTGAGTCTCTCACAGTCTCAGCAAACGCAGACGGATTATCTGCCAGAGCAGCACACTGACCGTCGCTGTTACAGCTGCAGGTGGGGTCTGGGTCCCCAACTAAAATGTGCTGAGCCTGGCCTCTACTGAAACTGCAATGGACGCCAGCTAGATCGAGAGGATTACAAGAAGCTCCTTTGAAAACAAGTCTTCCCATAAATTGGAGAATTCGAAAAAAAATTCATAAATTTGTGGAAACACGATTTACAAAAATTGAACAAAGAAGAGAGAAAACCTCAGAACACAGACTGATAACAAGCAACGCAGTTAATACCGCAATCACAACTCAGCCAGTGAAGAGATACTCAGAACCCAAGGGATGTGCTGCAGAATTTTAATAAAATTCAAGAAAAGAACTAATACTTATACTTCTCAAATTTCTCATGTAATCGAACTGGAAGGAATTCTTCCAAATGCATTTTGCAAAGACAGAATTTCGCTGGTATCAAAACTAGATAAAGACTTAATGCAACCAAAAGCTACACCCCAATCTCCATGTTAACATAAATGGAAAAATACTTAACATGATGCTCAAAAAAATAACTGAATACATCATGAAGATGTTACACCCAACCAAAGTCAGCTTCATCCCAGAGATGCAGGGATAGTACAACATACACACATCAATAGATGGAACATACTGGAATGGCCGTATGAAGAACAGACAACAAGGGGCCAGCGAGATGGCTCAGTGGTTTAAAGCCCCTATTTAGGCAAGCTTAGGCAATCACAGGGACTGCGGTTGGATCCCCGGCACCACATGCTGCGCCCGCCCCACCCCTAGGGCAGGCCGAGCCAGCCATAATATAAAGAAAGAAAGAAAGAAATTTAAAAAAAAAAAAAAAAAAAGAACAACAGCAAATGTGAGGATGCCTGAAACAAGGAACCCTTCTGTGTTATTCTTGGGAATGTAAACTACTATAACCATTATGGAAATCAATATGGAGAGAGTTCAAAACCTTAAAACAGAGATTCCATTTATGGGGTCTGGGGAGATAGTTCAGTGGAATAAGTGATTGCTTAGCAAGTGCAAGGTCCTGAGTTCAACCCCCAGCACCAAAAAGAAAAAAAAAAAAATTAAAAAACCCCTCCTTCTGCTTCCTGTGGATGACTGATGCCATTCAAGTCTAAAGAGAAGGAAGAAAATAACTAATATTGTGCCAAGGCACCGAAGAGGTGTTTCTTTTCCCCACAAAATTATTAAAAGCTTTGTTTACAATTGGAATCATTCAACAAAAAAGCAAAAGCCAGTGAGCCTGAGAGGGGAGCTAAGCCGCCGTCTGTGACGTGCTCAGAGCCTCCGACATGAAGGGGTGCTTTTATCACACAGCTGTGGCTTTCGCATCTAAGCCAGCAGGGCTCTCAGTTACTCAAACTACGCTGGGGAAGTGTGTTCTCATGCAGCAGGAGAAAGGCTGGAATCAGAGCTCTCTTTTCTCTCCCACTCTTCCTACCCATTAGCATCTTTCTTTCAGTCTTTTCTTTAAAGAAGATGGCCAGATCTTCAATCCCTTTCCTCTGTAGCCCATAATCTCCTTAAACAGGAAATTTGGGAAACCACTGAGTTATAGGACGTTACAGCACAGGTTCTCTTATGTCCTGAGTCCTCACTGACCTTGAAGGGCTAGGGCCAAAATATTGGCAATCCTCATAGCCCTTCTTTTTCTCCAATTTTTGGTCTTTAACTTATATTCTTAACCTTCCAGAAGAAAAGTTTAGTGATACTATTATTCTATCACATAGGTACTTGAGTTTAATATCACTGTCTTTTCTGAGTATCAAACATCTT
>PVKN010026549.1:0-13792 GCA_004027915.1 Capromys pilorides | reverse complement strand
ATGAATTTTAAATCACTTAGTGCACTATTATGTCATTGTTTTCGGTATTGTAAATGAACTGAATAATCTTCATTTGCATTTGGTTTTTCATATGTGATAAAATACCTCACTTGCACTGCAGTGGGGGTAAAGGCTCCCAAATTGCCAACTTCTGCCATCTTTGCAGTAGGGAGTGTCACAAGAGTGCAGCTATTTCTTTCAAGCTTCGAAATGTATGGGGGTGGGACGTAACAGAGATTCCCGAGAGAAATCTTATAAGAAAACATGCGTGAGGAGCACTGGGAGCTGGATGATTTCATGCTGTAATCTTTTTTAAATATATATTTATTACAGGGTCTACAGGATTTACAGGGTCTCACTACATAGATCAGACATGCAGTGACTGTCCTGTTTTCAGCCTCTGAAGCGCTGCGATTATGGGTGCATGCCACCATGCCCAGTCTCATACCCTCAGATTCTTTTTTTTGTACTGGGAATCAAACCCAGGACCTTGTGCTTGCCAGGCAGGTACCTATGCCACTGAGCTACATCCCCGGCTCAATGCTGTGATCTTGAGAATTTTACATATTCCTAACATTACTTTGATTGTAGTTCATAACACTCAAACAGTATGAAAGGAGTTTTTAGAAATAGGAGCACTAAAGAAGATGTATACTCTTTGTAAATATGATGAATAAGCCATTCCTGTATAACTTCATATTATTCAGCCTTAAAAATAGCAGGTTAACATATGAGCAGTGGCCTTTAGTATATGACAGAGGCCTTGAGCAAGTAGTTCCCATATCTCCCAAACAATTACCTAAAAAATTGCAGAATGGTCTTTGGCCCAAAATGAGAAAATATCCTAAATGTGTGAATATCAGTGCTCAGTAGGCGTAGTGGCACACACCTGGAACCCCAGCTGCCAGTGTGCTGGGGGCAGAACGGCAAGCTTGGGAAGCTGGAACGTTTAGCAAGATTTTGTGATCAAGTTGAAAAAGAAAATAATGGTAGGGTGCTCCTGGGTTCATCCCCACACACAACAAAAGCAAAGCAAAACAAAACCAAAAATGATCAAACACAAAAAAAGCTGCTGAATGCAAGATAGTGTAGTGGGCTTTATATCCTTCAGATATTTATTGAGTACCCACTTGTCCTATAATAAACCTCTATTCTCATTGAGATGATTCACATGTAGAGCAGTGCTGTGTGCAGCTAATCGTCAGTGTAAGTCATCACAGGATTCGGGGCCCTGGTCAGTAAGAATGCTGGGTATTAGACATAGTTCTATGTGTTTTTCATAGGTTACTTCATTTGATACTCTCCATAACTACTTATGATAGCATTTACTACTGATTTTATAAATGAACTGACTGACACGTTATGAAAAGAGAGGGAAGCTTTATTTTACTAAAAATGCCTTTCCTAAGCTACCTACTTTGGAGCTAAGCTGTGAAATACAAATGATATGACCACTTATCCCCCCACACCCCTCGAAGTTAGGGTTCACAGTTTGTGGCCTCAGTCCTTCACAGATTGTTTCTTTAGAGCCTAATTAATAATTATTTGCAAAGGCCTCCATAATTTTATAGAAGGTACAATTTTTGGTGGGAGAAGTTATCCAAAGAGCCAATCTGAGAGAGTTATTCAGTTCTCCTTGTTGCTGATTGGCTGCTGCCCTGTTGCCCATTGCAATGCACCAGCATTCAGGCATCTTAACAAGTCATTGTACTGTCTGTCACTAGCTCTAATATTCTTGGTTTTGTTCTTGTTAAAGCCCCAAGATCTCTAGAATGCCAAAATGCTCTGTACCTTTTAAGTTGTCAGTAATACAGTATTTTCTTCAATTGAATTGTGTAACCATAGGGGACATAGCGTAGAGCTTAAACTATAAAAATATGCATTTATTGGCATGTTTCTGACCATAGCTGAAATTTGAGGTTTCTCACAGTGCCTAGGTACTGTACGAATATTATCCCTATGAATTTCAGGGGTCCATTTATATCAAAGTAAATAAGATCGAGGATCCGAGGACTTACCAGTTCTAATTTAATTTTTAGTCTTCTACTACTGTTCTTAAATTTGGGAAAACAATAGTATTGTCCTCCCTCATAATGTTGTAAAGCCAGGCAGAGTCACTGTACACAAAAGGTCTGTAGCAGTTTCTAGCGTAAAGTGAAGTTGCCTGATTTGATTATGAATTGACCTGTATTTTAGAGCAATGTGTGTTTTAGAACAACACCTTTGAAGCAGCTGTTTGAATTGGCAGTAGGAGATATGAAAGATAGTGATAGGCTCTTATCAATTCAAACATATTGAAAATATACAAACACCGTCACACTGATTCTGTTTTGTGAAGTTCGCAGGCTGTCACAAATTTAAAGAAAGGCATCTAGAAACAGGAGTTATAAAATTGATAGTGAACTGTAATAGAAAAGTACTGTGAGGAATGATGTGGTGTTTCTTTTGGTTTTCACAATACAATTGTATACGTGAAAACTAATAGCTGTAAAAAGTGATTGATTAAATTACTCCTTGATCAGTTGTCAATATCTGCATGCTTAATGTTAATGTATATCTTGTGAAGCTTTGTCTAGCTATTCACCAATGAAAAGCTCACCCTCCTCTGTGTTGACTCCCAGGGCAGGATATTGACACCATTGCCCCATGAATAGCCCTGAACTGCCTCTTCCCTGGGTTTAAATTCTGTGTTATCGATACAGCTGTCTAGCTTGAGGAATTCAAAATATTTCTCTCAGCACTCTATTGAGTGACCTGAGATACTAATTTGGCAACTTCTCTAAGTAATTTATTGGTCTGGGTAGCACTTGTCTGAAAGTGAATTTTGAAGATTTTTGTGGTATCTCCATGGAAGCCTGAATGCTTCTACTGCCAGGAGTGAAATTTTCCATTTAAGTTGTAACTCTTGTGTTTCTAAAGTTCTAGTCAGTGGAGTTGAAATCCAGTATTGTTTCAGTTTACTGTTTCACACGTTTTGCTCTCAACCTACCTTTCCTGTTGGTATCTGCTGCTGGTGCTCACAGGCTCAGTGCTGCAACCATGTGGGCCACCATGCTGAATGTCATGTCAACATGCTGTTTATGTATGTATTCTAAATGTTGTGTACATCTGCATATATGGGGATTTCTGAATCTCCTACTTAGTGATTCTCTTGTGTGGATAAAGTTTTAACTTCCCGTAATGTTTTAAGTGGGGAAATTTTCATTATTCTCTTTTTAGCTACTAGTGAAATCAATTGTAGCATTTAGGGCCTTGGTCAATAAGAATGTTGGATACTAGACATAGTTCTCTGTGTTTTGCATGAGTTATTTCATTTGGTACTCTCCATAACTACTTATGATAGCATTTAGTATTGATTTTATAAATGAACTACAGAGTTTAATTCATTAAATGTCATGCTGCTGGTGTGAGAGTTAGCATTTGTGATCCTGCAGTTTAGTTCCAGACCACATGCTGAATGTGTAGTTTATTAATATTATGTTTTCATTTTATGAGCTATATATAGTCTAATAATTATAGTGTGGTTGCTCAAGAAATGATATATCCTATCTTCTGTGTAGTTATATATATCTGGTTTATTTTAAAGGAACTTTTCTCCCCCTGTATTTAAGAGACAGACAGACACTAGAACCACTGCAAATGCTCTTGTTTCCTGTGAATGGATAAACTCACAGAATATGTAAGTGGCAATAATTGGGCTATCTTCATCCCCAGACACATAAACATCAATGTCTTTGACACGTTATAAAGGCACAGTGCAAGGTAGCCTGGCACGCTAATGCCGGTGCTGAAGCTTAATAGAGCATCTGCATCGTTTTTCCCAATGGGAAATAGCAGGATGTTGCCTTGTAATTTTTTACTGCTATATAATAAAATACAGCCATAATAAATAGCATCTAAGCAAATAAAGTGGAGTTAGATTGAATCCATTTTGCCTTCATCACTTAGTATACAGCTCCGGCTTTTAAGTAGTTGTGTTTCTGAAATTGGCTTAATTGGATCAACTTGCATTTAACTGTCTTTGACTGCACTGAAGTAGAAACCAGTATTTTATTTGTGATCTAATATTTAAGTAATATTTCTCAGTAAATTTTCTGTGCATTCTTTTGTGCTTTTACCATAGTTTGGGTAGCTCATGATCTAAATGGATCTTTGAACTAAGAGTGTGAAATTCTTAAACTTATTGTTGATGTTTGGCCGTTTTTATTATTATACCTGACGCTATCAGTGGTAATTAAATAGTTCCAAGCCAGGTGTGCCCTTTAGGAATTTGCAGAATTACTGGGAACACCTGGGAAGCAGGAAGCACTGTTGGTTGAGTTTGCAGCTCAGGGAGCCGAGTCAGCTTCAGGTACACAGTGGCTCTTTCTTTGTTTACTGGATTTATTATTTAATGAAAATGATGATGAACAATTTTTGTGGGAAGGCGAAATCTATGCATAAGATTTTTCATACACTTAAAAGTTTGTGTTCTAGTTAGTAAGGGTTAAAGTAACAAGCTCCTTCTCACAGACTTGAAAAGCTCTGGCCCTTGAGGAATATTGCTCCGAAAATCGTGGACGTGAAGAAATGATGTTTGTCAAACCTGTCCAGTGCTTTCAAAGAAATCTCAGTTCATTTTTGCTCTTGATACTTGATACTAATACCCTGGCCTACTTTTTTTTTCATCTGTGATAAACATATGTAAGGAAAGATAAACTCAGGACTTTTCTATAGAATGTGGCCATTTAGCTTTGGGTACTATATTGAAGGAATAACAGACATGGGATATTTTTCAATTTATTGGTATGGATAAAATTGTTATGCGTGCATTTTTTTTTATTTTGTAGCACAGGGTCTAGAGGGCTTCACTACACAGATTGGACTTGTAGTGATCCCCCTTTTCTTCAGCCTCCCAAGTGTTGGAATTACAGGTGTGCACCACCATGTCCACTCTCAGTCGCTGTGTCACGGCATACTGGAGATCGAACCCCAGTCCCTAGGCCTGCCTGAGCAGGCACTTTAATCTGCTGAGCTAACTAACAGGCCCTGTATTCATGCATTTTTAATCCTGTATGAATTTGAGAGATTACCATGGAGGGAAAAAATGTTTAAAAAATAAAATTATTTTAGCTCTTAATTTACAGGCATGCTGAAAAGATAGTGCTTATATCCAGTAAGAGGGTGTTGTTGTTTCAGTCCAACTGTCTCCTGTATCTCATTTGTTTTAGCACAATGTGCCTGAAAAACAAATCAATCAAAACCAACAACAACCCATTTCCTATCTGAAGATCGTAAGTTTTAAAGTTTTTTTTCATCTTGGTTCAGGCAGGTGCTTATTCCACTGAACTATCTCCCCATCCACCATAGAGTCTTAGATAAGAAACTTAAAGATTTAGAACATAAAGCATGCCATATTTAAGAATCAGTACAGATTTTATTTTTTTGCTTGAAATTTTAGACCATAAAAGAAATAAAGTTTCATGAAATGAAATGCAGGCTCTGTAAGAATGCAACAAAAAAAGGAAGGCAGAGTAATGATGGAGGGAATTAGATACGTGATATGGGAGCTCTGGACCTGTGGCCAGGTTTTTTTTTTTATTTCCCTCACTTGTGTAGAATTATTTTTTTTAAATTTCTCTCCTGCTTTTTGATCTCACCCCTCGCCGCTTACACAGCTGGAACATTCCCAAAAGACTTTAGCTGAGGTCACTGCTCAGCAGCTTTTTAAGCTTCAGTAAGAATGCATTTATTGATTAATTTTTAAAAAATAACTAAAGTAATAAAGACTTTGGAAAGAGGGGAATCTGATATTCAGCGTCAGGCTGGGTAATCTAAACAGTTTTGAACCTGTGGGAACACCTCATTAGGTGTCAGGTTCTCATCTTCAGTAGAACAGTATAGCTTCTTCCGTGTCCTGTGGAGGTTGACATCACTTGACAGTCCAGCTTCATAGATAAGGCAGAAAAAGTCATTGCTCTGGCCTGGCATTCAGTAACTGCACAAGCGTGCAGGCACAGAGCGATTCTCTCCCTGTGTCCCCATCATGGCTCTGCAGAAGGCACCTGCCCTCCCTCCTCCCCCCCCCCCCCCCCCCCCCCCCCCCCCCCCCCCCCCCCCCCCCCCCCCCCCCGTGGCCACAGTGACCTTTCCTCAAGCATTTGGTTTGCACCACCTATAACAGTATGAGGTTAACTTATTTTATTCTTCCACATTTAGCCAAAGTGGAAAGTACACTTTTCTGAACTAAAAGCTTGATAGTTAAAGACAGAATAATAATTTTGTTTTAAAAAACTTATCTTTTTATCTTACAGCATGTTGGCATTTCAAAATTTCTTCCTCAGGTTTTGGATAGAGCAAAAGTTTCTACATCTGTAACTCCAGTAGAGCTCTCAGATGCCCAACCAAGTGCAGACCCCTTTCTTATGCTGATTCACCCTGTTCCAGCCCCATGATTGTAGTTAGGCTCTGTTTGCCTCTTTGATTGGTGTTCCAGGAAAGGAGACAGGGTGATGGGGGGTAGTTTATATACATTGAAATCCTATTATTGTGCACTGCACTTTAAAATGATTTAGTGCAAAGATTACTCATAAACGTCTCCAGTACATTTAATGTGAATTAATTCACATGTGACCTTTCAGAAAACCATCTGGTAGAAAGAACAAGGTGGTTGAACATGTTTTCCCTGTAAATGTGCCTTAAAAAAAAAAGAGAAATCTAATAGGAGCTTTAAAATATATATTCAAAGAAGCAGTAGCAGTCACTGTCATCAGATTGTGTATATGTTGTGAAATTAATTCATGGACTATAGTTTTCTATTTTGTAGGGATTGAGAAGTCAAATTTTTCCTTCCTGGCTTATATTTTGAATACAAATATAAACTGATTATATTTTGAGAAATATTTATTATTAAAGTGCATTTTAGTGAGCTAATAAATGCACATTGATATCTATAATTCCTTTTCACTAAAATTCTTAAATACTAAATTATTGTTATAATTTTATTACTTATATAACAAACTTGAAAATTTATAAGTTTTTGTTGCAGATTTTTTAAAGGTATCTGCAGTTATATAATGATTATTTATTGCTACAAACTGATAGTGTGTAGTGTGTTCTACTAAAAACTGACCACTGAATAGTATGATCAGTAGGCATATTTTATTATAACAAAGCTTATTTATTCCCATTATTACCAAACTTGGAAACCATGATTAGTAGGCAGATATGTCATGTGTAATTATAATCATAGCATGGACATTTTTAATGGTGAAAACAGAGGTTAAATTAAGGGATTATGTTATGTTGACAATTTAAAAGCTCTTTCTTGTCCAGAGTAAGGAAAGAGACATTGTTGCTGAGGCGGTGATGTCCTGGAGCTCACCAACCTCTTAAGGGTGACAGGAGAGTTGTGCCTTCCTGCCCTATGAGTTACATGGCAGGCAGGAGCAGCATCCTCAGCTTAGAACCTAGCTTGCCCCTACGAGGTTTCCACTGTGCGTGGGGTCCTTTTCTTAGATGTCTGTTCTGGCCTTCGTAAGTTACGTCTCTTGATGTGACTTATTACACCATCTTCTCGTCTATCCTTGGAAGCTGCCTGTTTTCCTGTAACTGACAGAACACTCCAAATCCTTCCAGAAGTGAGGTTTTCACCTCAGCTGTCCTCTTCAGCCCTAGACAGTGACACATGGGTTCCCACACACCACAAAAGCTGAAGCACTGTGACTCAGTCTTTGGCCAAAAGAAGGGAGAAGGTGCTTGTGGCTGCGAAAGCTTTGGGTAGCTTTGGCTATTTGAACAAAAATAATTACCCGACTTTCAGTATCTTTTTCAAGGCTGAAGAAAAACAACCGCATCATCCCCTGAAATGATTACCATTCAAACACAATGTCCTGTGCCACATGACTAACTGAGTGGGAGTTTTGTTCTTATACATACAGTACCTGACTTGCAGTGATTTAATGTATAATGATGTTTCTGCACAGTGGCACAAAAGAGCTAAACGTTCAGTAGGTACTGCGAACCAGGCCCTTTCCTAAGCCACCAGATCTCCATTAGGATATTCGCATCCGGTGCTGGCTGGCTTCAGGGAGCTGCAGCCTTCAGGCACTGGAGCAGCACAGTCAACACTGATAGCACTCTGTGTGCCGAGTGACACTGCTTAATAGGTCAGGTGTATCACATGTACAATGCACCGTTCTCCCTTCTTTTGGCCATATTTTCAGTTTATGTTGTATTTTTTTTGATATATAATCTCTTATGATTTGAGGAACACCTGTTCATTCTGACTTCTGATTAATCAAGGAACTAGCATGCCTTTGGTGGCTGAAACAGTCTCTTTGTTATTGTTCAAAGCTTAAGGGAAATAAGTAAATTGTCTAATTCTTCCTTTTATTTTAATGAACAAAATACATTGTCTGAGCGGCAAGAGCTATTTAGTCTGCCCTCTACCAGCCGTTACTACAGGGGGTGGCATATAGTAGATGCATAAAGCAGTTTTACCTTCTTTTGTCTTTGCTGTCACAGCCTGTGGTAATTACGGCATAATGTGGCATAGGGCATGGTTTCTCCCCCTGCAGTAGCCCATGTATACGGACAGGGAAACTGGTTGTCACTGCAATAAATTGCTTCCTTTCCTAGCTTCATTGTTTATTTTTGTGTTTATTTAAACAAATGTATGAAGTTCACCTTTATCTAATCAAAAATGTTGGGAAAACATGGATAAAGCTATCAAGATTTTCTCCATTTTGGCTTTCTACAGCTTTAGGCTGCCTGTGTAGTTTAGCTATTGTCTCACTATGTAGGCCCAGCTGAGCTCAAGTTCACAGCAGTTCTGCATCAGCCCACAGTGTTGGGATTGCAGGCATATAGGCATGTACCACCACGTCTAGCTGTGCATTTATTTATTGATTGATTTTTGCAGAACTGGGGATTGAACTCAGGCTCTTGCACTTGCCAGACAAGTGCTCATGCTACTGAGCTGTCTCCCCAGCCCCTAGCCATGCATTTTAAACATATTGTGTGACTCCATTGACTTTCCCAAACCAAATTAATGACTATTCACTCTATTGGTGAGGAATTGCATGAATAATCTAATTGCCATGTTAATAGTGAAGGTAACAAAAGAGAGGTGAAAATTTTTATAACAAGTGGGATTTAAACAATAAATTGTAGAATTGACATAATTATAAACCATTTTAACATTGGTCCTCTGATACGATTCCTACCTTCTTTAACTTTGGCAAGTCAATCTTCCTACTAACTTTGAATTTAGCGCGCTCTTCTCCTTGCTGAGCACGGTAGCTAGGGTTATTGGTTTGAGTTCTTTCTTCCTTTATTTAGCATTATATGTTGACCTTAAAACATTGTTTTGGCTATATCACCTAAATTTTGACGTGTTGTGCTTTTTAATATCAAAATATTTTCTAATTGCTCTTTTTCATTTTCAAATATTAAATATTATTAAGTTCCCAATTCTTTTGATCCTTATTTAATTCTTTTTTGGTTATACAACACTCTTGGTATGATTTGGTCCTTTTAAATATTCCAAGATTTTTTTGTTTAATTTTATAATCTGATGTTAAGTTTCAGGATCAGCAAGAGAAAGCAGAGTGGGGTTGAATTTCCATCGCTCTTACCAGAGTTCCTTAGTTTTTCTTCAATGGTTTGTAATTGGTCACATGAGTAATTGATTTCCATTGTCCCAGGGCAGTTAATTTAGTCCACTCTGTCCAGTTTATTCTGTCTGCTATTGCAGAGAATATTGGGGCCGGTGAGATGGATCAGTGGACTAAAGCTCCTGTTTAGGAAAGCTTATGCAACTGCAGGGACCTCAGTTTGATCCTGGCACCACATGCTGTGCCAGCCTCACCCTTGGGCAGGCTGAGCTGGCCATAAAGAGAAAGACAGAGGAAGGAGGGGAGGAGGGAGAGAGGGAGGGAGGGAGGGAGGGAGAGAGAGAGAAAGAGAGAGAGAGAGCGTTTGCCAGGTTACTCAGGTGGTCATTCTTGTAAGTTAGCCTCCAAATGTTTTCACTGCTACATGAACTGTCATCTCTGAGGCCCTGAAAGCTAGCACAAGAGGAAAGAATGAAGGCATTTGTACTTTAAGTGCACCAAGGATTTCAGGATGAACTTGTACAAAGCAAAATGAGACTTCAGAAGATGAGGCTTAGAATGTATGTAGAGGCTACGGGTGCTCCGGGCTGGGGTTTGTGTCACTCCCTGTCGCTCTGGGATAGTGTTGCCTGAGGAGCTAGTGGTAGCTCAAGTTGGCTGATGAATGTCAGCATTTTATTTGGGAGGGTGGCATCTAAAAGGTGCTTATAAAACTAAAGAATTTAATGATCTTCAGTCAGCCTTCAAAACATGTCTCTGCTGATAGAACTATGGTGCACTATAGGTTGGTGAGCAGAAAATTATTGTGAGAAGAATGAATTTGGGGGTGTTCTGCAGCGGAGGCAAGAGAGATGGTAAAGATGGTGTTGTTGTCCATGGTGACAGGTGTTGCGTTAAAGACACATCCCCTTGGGCTCCACTTGGCCTATAATTTGGTAACTGTGGTGAGTTTTATAAATTACAACTTTCTTATCCATGAAATAGGATGAAGTTGTTTCCCTGCCTACTTTACTTAGGGGTTAAAATTATAGTACTGGACACAGATCAACAAAACAAATTTAAATGGTAGAGAGAATATTTTGATAGTAGGTGATGGTGGTTGTCACCAAGAAGCAGAAGCAGAAAGCACTGGAAGGTCACCCACAGCCATGTAGGGTGAGAACTGAAGGTCACAGCAGGGAAGATTTCAGCATCATTACATTAGAGATATAATGTTTGAAGACCCTGGTGCAGGCAGGGGTGGGATGTCACGCATGTGGTCAGTGTGTGTGCTCTCAGACCAGTGTCTCCTTGTCCTATTTAAATTTGAAATGATAGATGCAAAGGCTGTATAAAAGTTAATGATACTATAGCCCTTAAAGTTAAAGATGATTTGCAGATTAAATTTTTTGTTTCATATGAACAAAAAGTGATGCATTCTTGTTCTTTCTTTTTCTTTTTTTTTTTTTTCAGCTTTCAATGACCTCTTTAAAATGATCAGGTCTGGATATATAGCTCAATGATGGAAAGCACGCTTAACATGTTCCCAAGGGCTGGCCAGATAGCTCAGTGGATTAAAGTGCCTGCTTACATAGGCTCATGGACCAGGGTTTGACCCCTGTGCCAGCTATGTCAGCCCCACCCCTGAGACACCTTGAGATATCCATTGAGACTGGGCGTGGTGGCATGTGCCTGTAATCCCAGTGCTTGGGAGGCTGAAAACAAGAGGATCGCTACAATCAGATCTGTGTAGTGAGACTCTGTAGACCCTGTACTAAACACATAACAAGCAGAAGGAAGGAAGGAAGGAAGGGAGGGAAGGAGGGAGGGAGGGAGGGAAGGAAGGAAAAATAAAAGAGAAGAGAGAAAAGAAATATGGGTTCATGATCTTTCCAAAAATGTATGTTTGTGTCATTGCTTCATTCCCTCATGAAACTATATAACATCATTTAGGTGCTGCTGACGTGTAATTTTGGAAGTAATCCTGCTTTCACTGAGAAAATAAAGTTACCTTTTGGTTTTAATTCTAAACTAATTTTTACTTAACCTTCCTAGAATTGCATCGAAATTTGTGAAAGTGTCTCTAGGTCACAAGATGTTGAGATGATTATTTGCTGAACAACTGATTGAAAGAAGCCTACTTTCTCTTTGGTTATAAATATCCTTTCAGCAAATATGAGAAATGCAGTCCATATAATGCTATAGGAGAGGCTTTAGGGAGTAAATTCTCTATCTGGATATTTCATAATCAAATTCTGGCTTTTCCACTTAGTGTCTCAGAACTTTGTGTGTAAAGTTATAGATACTCATAGAGACTTCAGAGGACTTCTAAGCTTAAATGAGAATGCAGTGGGTTAAGAATAGTATCTGACATGCAATGAGGCTTTTTATCAGTGAATATATATTACTATAATATCACAAATTTTAGCAGATATATGTAATTGACATGATGTGTTCACATCCTATCTTAGTATTAGGAAATTTAACCTAAATGTTCCTATTTATCAGGTATTCCTATTCACATATTTAAAAAATATCACTATTATTTTCATTTGTATTCTAGTACAGGGACTATAGGGTCTCACTACTCAGATTGGACTCATGTAATCCTCCTGTTTTCAGCCTTCCCAGGGCTGGGATTACAGACATGCACCACTATACCCAGTCTCCTATTTATAAATTTTAATTTGTGAAGTTAATCTTATTTTCCATTTTGGCATCCTTTATATTTGATTGCTTTATAAACTTTATTGTAAAATGTAACTTAGCTTCTAATTTTCCATTAAAGCTGTGTTGGTGCTAGACCCAAAGTATTTCCATGTAATTTGAAAGGTCTGTCATGAACAGCAGTGATTCCAGGGCCTTTCTTCTCTGTCACTTTTGAGCCCTGTGTGACTATAGAAGAAGGAAGATACTATCTAAGGTGATACTTGAATGCAGTTCCATCCAATTTAGCAAGTTTGTATGTTCTCCTTGGGTATTTTCCTTCTAAGTAGTGACATACTGATAGTTAGAGTACCTACTTCTAGAAATGCTTTAAGATCAGTTAAGGAGGGAGAACTGAGCCCTATGACCTTACCGAACTGCATCATTAGACACATCTCTTATCTGCCTGGTGTTTAATTTCCCTCATTTCTCCTCTTCTGTCCCATGTGTTACTTCCCAGCTGCCTTCTGCCCAAGAGGCTGAGTGGTGGCCCGTGAGTCTGTTCCTGATCCATGCTGTCCATTCTGTAGTATTCTGAGTGGTTGTAATTTAGTGAAAGGAGAACAACACCTAGAACTGCAGCCAAGGCAGTCTAATTGAACGGCCCACACAGTGATGTGCACCCGGTGTCCAATCTCAATTTATGTGGCCCAACACACATTTCTTAATAAATAAACTTTCTTTTTAATACATGCGAATATCAATATTTGTTTACCCTGTCTCCAATTTTGAGGCTCTGAGGATGCTTATTTTGCTTTTGCTGTTTTGTTTGTTTGTTTGGTACTGAGGATTGAATTCAGGGCTTTCCATTAAGCTGCATCCAAGGTGTTTTCTATTTAGATTCAAGGTCTTACTAAGTTTTGAAGTAGCCCAGGTGATCTCCAACTTGTTTCCTGCTGTCTCACCCACCCAGAGGGCCAAGGAAACAGGCGTGCACCAGAGGTACTTAGCTCTTTAGGGAGAAGTGATACAAACTGAAGGCGTCACAGGCCCTGTTCTTAGGCTCATCTTTGTACACTGGAGAGTTCAGGACAATAAAAGATACAGTGCTAGAATCAGAGGGAATGTCAGGGACACGGGACTGCTGCAGTCTGTGGTGAAGTGGGTGGTGGCACCAGGAGGACTGCTAAGTGCTTAGGTTCAAACTGTATTTCCTGGATGAGAGAGAAAGACCTGCAGGTGATGACAGTTTGAGAAGGGCTGTGATGTTCAGATATGTAAAACATTTTCCAAGTGGGATTTGCCAGTTCTTCCGAAATGAAGGGGAACAATTAATCTATGTAACTGTCTGCAATACCGAAAGAACACATACGATTTATTGAAAGAATGCTTGTTCAGTTAAATTCAGCAGGCTCATTATCAAGTTGCTTGTAGTCACATAGTCAGGTGTCCTAGGGATTCAGATTGCTCTTGTGATGTAGACCTTAGTAACTGGCCAGTTCTGGGCAGAGGCTTACCTCAGAAACTGTAGTAGGCTTCATCGTGCAATATTTTTAAATTCTCCTTAAAGA
>PVKN010026548.1:0-13789 GCA_004027915.1 Capromys pilorides | reverse complement strand
CAAACAAAGCTACTTCCTTAGGAGGGCTCTCCCATTTATGATTCTTACTCTCCTCTTACAATCTAGTTTCAGATTTAGATTTCAAATAGCGAGATAAAACATGGATTAAGGTTTGGATAAGAGAATCACTGTAACAACATACAAATACTTTTCTCCCATACTGTGGAGCTGACTTTTTAAAAACTGAGGAAAACAATAAAATCTTTAAAACAACCAATAAGACTTGAAAATAAAATGTTTTTCTTTTTTTTTAGGATAAACTCAAAGCTGGTAATGCCCTGGCATTTTTGGGTCTGGAAAGAAAACAATTTGAATGACTGAATGCAAGATAAAATTTCACTTTTTAAATATGTATCACACATTACTAAAATCCTCTTTGGAATAATTTTATGCAGAAATAGAATATTACAGAATACCCTAAATTATTCCTAACAAAAATGATTTATATGTATTTTCCTCCCAAGTGAATAAAAAATTACTTTCCCAATGTCCTTTTAATCAAGTTGGAAAAGATAAAAAATAAAATGTTTTTAAAGATTTATATAGAGAAAAGACAATACCAGTTTCATTTTAGGGGCTCCAGTACATTCTCCATCTTGACCACATAAGTTAGGTCCAAATAACCTGTTTTGTTCACTTTTAACACCTTTGAGTAGGCCAGAATTTGGCTAGGAATGCTTTAGCTTCCATAATATATCCCAATTAAGAAAGCATTACAAGGCTAGGGATATAGCTCAGCAGCACAGCACCTACCTAGAAAGTCTGAGGCTCTGATTTTGATTCTCAACACCAAAAGAAAAAAAAAGAAATATATATGTTGATGGAATAATCACTAAGCCTACAAGAACTTCAAAGAAGTTTGAGTAAAAAGAATTCATTTCATCTCAAATATTGGGACAGATATTAGAATTTGGGTTGAATCTACTAAGATAGATAAGGCTTTGGAGGGAGGATATCTTAGCTACTTTTCAAGACTTTTCAAAAATACCTGACAGTCAAAGTTAGTGGAGGCAAGGTTTATTCAGCTTACAGTTTGTAGAGGTTTCAGTCCATAATCTGCTAGCACTAAGGCAGGGTGGCACATAGCAGAGGAGCAATCATTCATGACAGTGGAAGACAGCAAAAACAATCAGGAAAGAGAGAAAGGACAAGCCTCTTTCTGTACCTTATAGAATATGGAGGCTACCAGCCCTAGAGAGGGTATAGTATTCACACCCTTAATCTCAGCAATGAACCATGAATCAATCACAAACTCTAGATTCAGCCACTTCTGAAACCTCAAAATCCATCACAGCAAATATTAAGTCCTGTAGTTCCATGTGTAGTATTTCATAACTGCACTATTATCAAAAAGCTACCTATTTACTTTATTCAATAAGTATATACAAATATTTTACATACTAATTTCTTCTAGGATACCAGCTGTATTATGTTAGGGCTCAGACCACTTATATCATTTTAACTTAATTACTGCTTTGAAGACCTTGTATCTGGCTCCAATCACACCTGACTCTCCCAGCCCCTAACCTACTGGCCAAAAGGGCACACACTACTCTCGGCAGGAAACTCAGCTCAGCACCACAGCTGTCATGGGCAAGCACAGGATGTGGTAAAGAAACTAAGCTAAGACAGGAATTTTTCAGATCCTGGGACATCTGGGGACATCTGGAGACACTCAAAAATTTACACTGGGCCATGAAGGACTTTGCCCACTGAGACACAAGACCAATGAATTTTGATCACAGATGTTTATCAAAATCTTCCTGCTGACTATCCCTTGCCTTCTTCTGGTCCCTGTAAAAGGGGCACACTTCTCTTTTTTCTACACAGAAGGTCCTTCCGCTTTCTGTCTGCCTTCACCCAAGCAAATAAATTCTATGCCATGTTGCCTTTACATGAGCTTGGTGGTGTCTGCTGCCCCTCACTCTCATGCACACACACCATGTGTTACAATATCCAATACAGTCACATTCTGAAGTGCTCTATTAAGGCTGAAGCCTAAGAACTTTTATAAGACACAATTCAGCACATAACAAATACCTTACGTACATTCCCAAACCTATACTACACAGTGAAAATAAACATTCTTCTCAGGTGTCATTAGCAACTCACACTTATGAAGAGAAGTACAGATATTTGACTGGCTGGTATTGGAATGACACTGCTCACTTGACAATCTAGAGTCTTCAAGATGTTATCTCCCTTTTCATGTACTATAGCTACTTCTCTAAAGTATATGTTGGGGGAACATACCATCACCACACTTCCAAAAATAAACCACCCAAATTCCTAACCATCCAAGTATTTCTCTTTTCCTTGTACACTACTTTTCCCTGTGTATCCAAGTTTGTGGGAGGTTTTGTTTGTTTTTCTGTTTTGGGGGTATTTTTTGTGCAGGGTCTCACTTCTACGCAGCTCAGACTCGTAGTGATCCTCCTGATTTCTGCCTCCCTAATGCTGAGATTACAGGCATGTGCCACCACACCCAGACTCCATTGCTGGCTCAGCGCACCTGGGGGGGAAGGGGAGCCAGCGTGGCATGCAGTGCCAGAGTACCAAAGTTCCAGGGGTAGAACCCTGGCCCTTGCGCTTACCTAAGCGAGCACTTAGTCCGCTGCACTATTTCCCCAGCCAGAAAACATAAACATAAGCTGGGCGTGGTGGCACACGCCTGTAATCCCAGCACTTGGGAGGCTGAGGCATGAGGATCAGTGTGAGTTCGAGACCAGCCTGGGCCACAAAAGTGAACTCAAGGCCAGCCTGAACTGCACAGAGAGACCCTGCCTCAAAAAGACAAAAAAAAAAAAAAAAAAAAGATATTCAAGATAAGCTCAAAAAATACCTTATTGGCCAGCCAGGTAGCTTAGTAGACTAAATAAGGTGTCTGCTTCTGCTGAGTGCAGCAGCTTGGATTTGATCCTCAGTGTGCTATGTTAGCCCTGCCCTCGAGGCACACTGAGACAGTGATTGAGACTGGGCATGGTGGCACAGGCCTGTAATCCTAGCACTCAGAAGGCTAAACATAGGAGAATCAATATGAGTCTGATCTACACAGTGAGACCCTGAACACCCTGTAGACCCTGTCCTAAATTCATAAAAAGATTCAAATAAAAAATAAAAATTACCTTATCATATTAAATATATTTTAGAGACAGTGATATAGCTCAGTAGAATAAGCCCTGCCTGGCAAGCACAGGGTCCTGAGTTTAATCCCCAGTATCACAAAGAAAGAAAGAAAGAAAGAAAAAGGATGAGGAAGCAGCACTTCTTCTGAGGAAAACTGGTGATCCCCTTATAAAAATAAATAAATAAATATATTTTAAATTTAAACTAGAGGTGATTCTGAAGATTTTTTTAATCAAAATTTTGGGGCCGGCGAGATAGCTCAGCAGTCTAAAGCGCCTGCTTAGGCAACTGCAGCAAACACAGTTCAATCCCTGGCACCATATGCTGTGCCAGCCCCATCCCCAGGGCAGGCTGAGCCAGCCATAAATAAAGTTTTTACAAAAAAATTAAAATAGTCAGGCATAGCGGTGAACACCTATGATCCCAGTACTCTAGAGACTGAGGCAGAAGGATCACCTCAAGTTCAAGGCCTACATAGTGAACTCAAGACCCACTTGAACTACACAGTAAGACTATCAGAAAGAAAGAAAGAAAGAAAGAAAGAAAGAAAGAAAGAAAGAAAGAAAGAAAGAAGATATTGCACTTAAGTTACCTTTTCTGAGAAAAAAAAAATCTGACTTAATATTGATATAGAAATGACATAGGACCTCCAAATAATCAAAATAATTTAGGAACATTTTATAACTCCCAACCTGTCAGATGTCCTATATACTGCATTTGTATTCCCCAAAATCAAAGAAAGAACTATAAGGAACAGAAGAGGCTCAGAGCAGAAAATAATGGGCTGGGGAAATAGCTCCATGGCACAAGTGCCTGCCTGGCAAGTGCAAGGTCGTGAGTTCAAACCCTGATCCTGCAAAAAAAAAAAAAGAGCAGAAAATATTTATTGGGGAAAAGGAAAGTTCTAAGAGAGTTAGAAAGGTCCCAAGTGGGATCCTGCTTCTCAAGGGAGTTTTACAGAGCAAAACCATGGGTGAGGTGAGCCTAAGGTGGGACAAAACTATAATCAACTAACACGATTGCTGTGGGGTTTTCATTACATATATATATATATATATATATATATATATATATATATGTATATATATAATTCCCATCACACCAGGGAGTAACTGTGCAGGTAAGAAATGTGGGGGGGGGGGGGAATCAGATGTCAGAGATGCTAACCTTTAAAATGAAGTTTTATTGTGGCCTAAGCCTATGTATGCAATGTGGGAAAGCATTCAGTATAGATGGGCATCGACAAATATGTGGAAGAACTTCAAATGAAGTCTGGGCATAATGGTGCACACCTAAAATCCCAGCACTGGGGAGGCTGAAAGCAGAAAGATCACAAGTCTGAGCTGTGTAGTGAGAACTCGAAACAACCAAATACATGGAAAAAAAAAAAAACATATTCAAAGGAAATATCCTGAAGTGTATTGATTTTGTGTTCTTCAGTAAATGATACATAAATATCTGAAAATAAACAAATATGGTCACGTGGATAATATTCACTCAGTGGAAAATCACAAGGTGAGTATAAGGTGGTACAAAACTACAGTCAACCAATATGATTTTGAGTATAATCACTTAGGTAGTACTGATTAAAAGGGGATCAAATGGGAAGCATGCTACATAGACTGAAGAGAGATTTTTCCTGGAAAGAAGGTTTTGGTCCACACCCTGAGTGATTGATGGCTGCTTAGAATATCGATTACTGCTGTTTATCTTTAGGGGATGTAGGCATAATTTCTTCTACCATGAGGCCTGACCTTCAACTAACGTGCCTCCATCCACAGTTGTGGTCTGTACTGACCTTTTCTGAGAACCCAGCCCTGTCCGACTGCTTATAATATTTCTAAATAACTTAACTATCTATAATAATAATTTACTTTTGAAAAGTCAACATACAAACACGTTAAAGTTCAAAAAGATCAAATGCAACTTGTGTCTCCGCCCTCAAAGGTTTTTGTCTTCACCTGTTGCTTTTTGCTTTTTGGTGTGTATCTATTCCTACAGTCTGATTATGCAAGTAATTGTAAACATTCATTCCTTTTCTCATTTTACACAAACAACAGCTTCTTGCTTTTTGGTGGTCATTTTACCTATACACTGTCTTCCTTCTAACGGCTGAATTTTATAAATGAAAATTACACAGACAGGGCTAGTCAGATAGCTCAGCAGACTAAAGTGCTGGCTTAGGCAGAGCATATGGACAGGGTTTAACCCCCGGTGTGCAGTGCCCCCCACCCCTAAGCTACATCTCTAGTCCAAAAATACTCTTATAACAAATGTTGAGCATCCTTTTAAGGAAAGGATAGGAGGAAGGTCTTACTGAGTTTTGTTAAAAGTTAATAGACTTATTAAGGGTGGCTAGAGGTAGCTTCTTCTGCCTCTACAGATTAAAATCAATCAATTAAAAGACAAAGGTAGGCTGGGTGTGGTGGCTCATACCTGTAATTACAGCACTCAGGAGGCTGAGACAGGAGAATTATTGTGAGTTGGAGGCAAGTCTGGGCTATAAGTGAACACAAGGCCAACCTGAACTTCATTGTGATGATATAGGAGAAAAATGATCTCAGTGGATGACCTTCAAATGATAGAAAGAAAAAATGAAACTCTGAAAGGTACCTGGGACAAGTTAATGTTCTCTAAAACCAAAGAATGAACTTTAGAAACAAACAGAAGTTATGAGCAGAATATATTTATTGGGGGAAAGAAAGCTCCTGTCTGAGAGAGGGACAGGAGGTGGGGCCTAAGCAGGTTGTCCCCCAGGAAGCTGTCTCTTCCAGGGACTTTTATACAGTAAAACTATGTAGTGAAGCAGGTCTAAGGTGGTGGAAAATATGGAACTTGCTTAGATGAGCATGAGGTGGGACAAAGCTACAGTCAATGAGTGACATTACAAGCACCATTGCTCAGGTAAAATTTATTAAATCCAGTACCAAATGAGGAAGCAAGTCACATAGCAAGTGGGCATGAATACTGGACAGGGTCTCTTCCTGTTGCGGGTTGGGTTAGTGACTCTTTTGAGGTGATTGATACTCATTTAGAGTATCAATCACTGATGCCCATCCCTAGGAAAATACGTGGCTGAATTTGCTTACTTTTGTTCTGAGGTGTGGCTCAAAACTGGAGTGTCTGCTTCTTCCAAAGTTGCAAAGTCACCTTGTCTCCCATATTGCCCCCTTGACAATTGTATTGCTGTCTGTCTACAATATTTCTATCTAATTCAGTTGCCTACAACAAACATTGAAGCCATGTCTCAAAGACCAAAAATAAAAAAAGACAAAGGCAAAGAAACTAAACTCAGGAAGGTCCCAGGTAGCTCAATTAATCTAAGAGTCACACACTAATCCCTTATCCTTAAAACTACCCATTCATAAGCATACACACACCACCCTTAATATGGTCTTCCTGGTCAGATGACTGGAAGCAATCCAAGGGAAGGACCAAAGACAGCGAACAAGTCAGATTCCAGAAGCCCTCAAAGATCTCAATAAAAGGAGTTGCAGACAAGAATCCAGGAGTATTTCCCTTTTTAGTATTCCCTATTGATGTTACAGTCCAAGTATAGATTGCTACATTATCATGGCCCTAATCCAACACGGCTGAAACTGCAGTCTTCCCAATAAATACTTCCTCCTTCCCCACTCCAGCCCTGGATACAACTTCCTTTTACCTTTCCCATCTACATCAGAGAGCCTCCAATCAGCTCCTTGTGTGTCAGTAAACCTGCTCCTCAAATTCTGCCCCTAGCAAAAGTCCATAAAGTCTCATCCTCCCTGTTAGAGGATTTGCCCATCTTCCTGCACTCTCTTGTCTTCACAGTTAATAAGGGATCCCCTCGCCACTACTTCTGCTCTGCCATACCATTGCCTATCAACCTGATACCTATTAGTTCAGAGCAGCTAACCTGCACATGCTGATGAACTCGTACCTTCAAATACTTTACTTTTAAACTATACTTTTACTGAATATGGTTCTAGGATCACCAGGAGTTTTTTTTCACAACAGAGCAGTGGCATGGCATGGTATACTCTTCTTCCTATACATTATACTTTCATATATTATTTTGTACTCTTTTTTGTCAGTAAGGTATTTCAAATTTTTGCCCTGTTTAAATAGAGCTATTGCATAAGCACCTACCTGGTAAGTGCAAGGTCCTGAGTTTGATCCCTGATACTGCAAAAACATTAAAAAATAAATAAAATGAAATGGGGCTATCAAAATAAATGGGACATATACAATATACATGTATATATAATACGTACATATATATATATACATACATATATATACATACGTATATCTTGTGGTATGATTCAGGCTGCCCTTGAACTACGCAGCCTTCAAACTCCCCATAATCCTCTTGCCTCAGTATAACAAGTTGTAGGATTACCAGTATGTATCATTGCTGAATTGTAAAAAATTCTTATATATTCTAGATGTGTCTTTTACCATATGTGTTCTATAATATCTTACCCTTACATTTTCACTTTTTTTTTTTTTTTTTTTGGTGGCTGGCTCAACTCTGATGTAGAGGAAAGAACCTCCCAACCTGAAAGATTATCTGGGACGAGTTCATATTCTCTAAAATCAAAGAATAAATTTCAGGAACAAGGGAGGTTAAGAGAAGAATATATTTACTAAAGGAAAGAAAGCTTCTTCTAAGAAACAGACAAAAGGAGACCTGAGTGACTTGCCAAGGAATCTGACTTTTTTTAGGGATTTTAATAGAACAAATCCATGAGGTAAGGCAGGCTTAAGGTGGGAAACATGGGAACTCACTAGGTGGGCAGGAGGTGGGAGAAAACCATGGTCAACCAGTGAGATTACAGGAATAATTGCTCAGGTAAAATGATTAAGCAAGCATCAAATGGGAAAGCAACTGAAGGTAGCAAGTGAGCATGAATGCAAAGCAGGGACTCTTCCTGCAGTAGGTTGGGTTAGTAATCTGGCCCACAGATGGAATACCTATCTCTGCCACAGTTGTAAGGTAGCCTCAGTTGTGAGGCTAGCCATGTCTGACTGCCTATAATATTTCTGTCTAACTCAGCTGCCCACAACAGGTCCTTGATCTTTTTTTTTTTTTATTCAAATAGGTTTTGCTATATAGTTCAGCTAGGCCTTTATTTTTGTTCTTGTTTGTTTGGGTACTGGAAATCAAACTCAGGACCTTGTACTTGCCAGGCTGGTGCCATGCCCGAGGTATCTACCCGCCTCCTAAGCTTTGAGCATACTTTGTAGCCCAGGCTGGGCTCAAACTTAGAGCAATCCTCCTTCCTCAGCCTCCTGAGTGCTGGGATTACAGGTTTGTACCACCACATCCAGCTATGATACATTTGATTTGATTTTTGTATTTTAAGGGAAGGATCTACAAGGTGCTCAGGGTCTCACTACTAGATCAGACTGTTTACAGACTCCCAAGAGCTGGGATTACAGATGCACACCACCATGCTCAGTCTCAATTGCCATCTCACTGAGTTGGGGAGAAGGGGGAGGGGGAGCTCAGTGGGCCCTAGGATCCAGTGTGCAGTTGTCCCAGCACTATTAAAATGTCTGTCCTTCCTCCATTTAACTTCTTTGGCTCTTTTTCAAAGCTCATTTGGTTATGTGGGTGGTTTTTCTATTCAATTGACCTCTGTGTATACTCTTTTACCAATACCACCTTGCTATGACTTCCCTATCTTTGAAGTCAGGCAGTGCCACTCTAACTTGTGTTGTTTTGGGTCTTTTACCCTTCCATATAAACTATAACTAGCTTGTCAATTATTTATAAAAGTACTTGCTGGAACTTTTGAAGGGATTGCATTAAGTTATCAAGATGAAAAGTACTGATACTTAGCTTGCACCTTCTAATCTATAAACTCAGAATATCCTTCTATTTCCTCAGAACTTTTTTTTTTTCATCAGTTTTCCACTTTTCACCATATAAGTCTAATCTTGTTACCACTGCTGATTACTTTTAAAAATTTATTTTTGGTGATATTCTACATAATGATGTCATCTGTGAAGAAAAGATACCTCCCTTCCCAATCTGCATATTTTCAATTTATATTTCTTACTATATGAACCAAGGCATGCTGAAAGAAGTACAATGCTGAAAGGAGTTACAAGATAGGGCAAACTGACCTTGTCATGGACGTTAGGGCTAAGAATCTACTTTCTCACTATTAAGGGTTATTAGTTGCAGGTTTTTTTTTTCTTTTGTAGATACTCCTTAACAAGTTGAGGAAGTTCTCTCACTGTTTATCAAGTTTTTATCAAAAATGAGTATTGCAGGTTAGCACTTTTAAAACATTGCTTTAAATCAAGTTAACTTTTTATTTCACTGCAGGGGTCAAACTCTGAGCTTCATGTACACTAGGCAAATGTCCCACTATTCATGAGGTACAAGGCAAGTAAGACATTAAGTTATTTAGGAACTTGTCCATGATTATGACCAACAATAATCAAATCAATACTAGGGTACAGCGGGGGCAGGGAGTGCTGCTAAAATACTACCTTATGCAGAGCCCAGGAACCTCAAGAGGACAGATTAAAAAAAACTGGGGCTTTGATGAATTCATTTGAAAGTAGCAATATTTGCTTACAATTGGAGGGATTCAACAACACGAGTTAAAACTTTAAACTTAAAATTTTCATTCATACAATAGGCACTGGCTTAGAGCCAGACACGGAGTTTGTTGTTGCTGTTGTTATTATTTTTGCCTTTTTGAGACAGGGTCTCGCTGTTCAGGCTGGCCTTGAGCCCACTTTTGTAGCCCAGGCTGGTCTCGAATTCGCACTGATCCTCCTGCCTCAGCCTCCCAAATGCTGAGATTACAGGTGTGCGCCACCATGCTGACTCAGACACGGAGTTCTGAGTGAAGCCTGTGGCGATTTTTTGGAGAGAAGCGAAGAAATTAACAGGTGTATATGATGTTACTCATCAAACACTAAAGATAACATCTTACCCTTTGCTGTCCCACTATGTGCTTCCCTCCAAACTTTTCTCAAAGAATCCACAGCGCTGTTGAAAGACACTCCTAAATCGACCCAGCGCTAGCCTGTAAGCCCAACTACTTAGGGAGGCTAAGGCTTAGAGAGACCAGCTCAGCAACTTCGCAAGACCTGTGTCAAAAGTTAAAAGATAGGAATATAGCTCAGCGCTGCCGGGTTCAATTCCCAGTAACAAAGGTGGACGGGGTTCCCAGTCAGAAATGAAGACCTCAATTACTTCAGTTCTTCTAATCACTAACTGCGTAACCCTTGACAAGTAATGTTTAAAAATAAACTCAAGGTTTGCACCGTCAAAACATGGGGGCGAGAGGTTTAAAAGTGAACAAACTTAGAACGCGACTTCCCATGTACTGTTCCCTAGCAGGATACTTCCTAGACTGGCCTCTCAGGTGAACGCTGTTAGGGGATACTGGAGTTACTCGACTATGACATTGTACTAACGAATCCAAAAGGAAAATGGTAATTGTGGCGTGTGGTCTCAAAAGAGAAAGGTTCGCCTGCTTTTAAAGCGTCGCAGCCTCAAATTTCAGGTTTCGTTGTCCACGCCCAGGCTCCACAGCGCAGCCGTCTGGCCGCAAACCTCAACTCATCCGAACTCCCAACGTCTGCCGGCCCCTGCTCTCCGCCCCTTCGCCCAGACAACCCTAGATCCGGCATGCACCGCGCCGACCTTTTCCTGCCGAGCGATCTCCACCTTTCGGCGCCTCTCAATGACAAGCCTCGCGGGGCATTGTGGTCCTGTGCACGCGAGGGGATGGGGGGGCAGGAAAAAGAAAGCAAAAGATTTGTGCGAACCGAGAAATAGGCTTCTGCGCCTGCGCACAGACAGTGACGGGGCGGAGCCTGTCCTACGGCGAGCGAGGTGGGGCGGGGTAGAGCAGCCTTCGCCGGGAGTCCAGGAGCTGGGAGGGGAGGGGGGATGGGTGAATGAGCGGGCGGAGGAGGAAGTGTCATGGCGTCGGGCCGTGGAGCTTCTTCTCGCTGGTTCTTTACTCGGGAACAGCTGGAGAACACACCGAGTCGCCGCTGCGGTGTGGAGGCAGACCGAGAGCTCTCGTACCGACAGCAGTCGGCCAACCTTATCCAGGAAATGGGGCAGCGTCTCAATGTGTATCCTTTCCTATTCGTGGCCCTCCACCCCTCACGCCCTGTCTCCTTCCCTGAGTTGCCGGGCCTAGTGTCTCGTGAATATGGCGCCGCTGCCTCGGCCTTCTCTGGGCCCTGGCTGCGCCGTGATAGAGGGAAAGTGTGGGCGCTGGCAGCCGCGAGGAGCCGGTGGAGCAGGGGAGGAAGGGAGAAGAACCCAGAAATGCGGGCCGGCCGGGCTGCGTTGTGTAATGTTTCGGGTAGTGCGTGGTGACGGCGGCTAAAACTGGGAGTAGTGCCCCGGCCGGAGAGACACCTAAGGATTATGGTAGAAGAGGAGCGGCCCTTTCGACGTTTTTCTCGGCGGAGGAGGGGTTGGGAAGTTGGAAGGTTAAAACTGAAAGGGTTCAGTGTTCTCTGAGGCCATTCCTCGACTTGATGGCGGTGCTCTTGTACCTTGGGAGCGCCCTGGAGATGTTTATGTTCTTGGCGTGGTATTGTATGTGGGTGTGGGCGCGCGCGTTTCAACTTTGATTTTAGCCTGTTGTAGCTACTAAAAATGGTATCTGGGCTCTTTTAATAATATTGAAATACTCAGCAGTTGTTACTTCTGTTTATTTGGCGTCAAGCCTGTTCCTTCGCTTCGAGATTTTATTTATGTCCAGTTTGGTTTGGTTTTGAGTGAATGGGAAACATCGGAGTTTTCCAGTAAAGTCGTTTTGGAAATGAGACTGTTCTTCTCAGATTACTTCCTAAATGTTGCATTCCAGCTCTCAGCTCACAATAAACACTGCGATTGTTTATATGCACAGGTTTTATATGCAGCATTCTTTCACCAAATTCAGTAGAAATGTAAGTACTGTTTCATTACCTGTTTTTAGTGCCAACAAACTTTAAGTCATACACGTTAGTACTCCACAGCGAATATGTTATGTGTTCAAACGAAGAAATTAGTTTGTTACTGATTTTACTGTTGGCTTTAGTCCTTTGCTGGTAAAAGAATGACGTGATGAACGTTTTGCTTCAAATATGGGGCTTTTTCGTATGAGTTTTAAATTTATGGTGAATTAACTGTACTGTGTTGTAATTTGCCAAGCGTTTTAAACTACGATAGTTTTTGTGTTGCTTTTTTTTTTTTCTTAATTTCTCTTCTGGGTAGATTTAGTGCATACATTTTCACTATTTAGATTTTGTACTTAACATTTTAATTCAGTAGTCAGGTGGCTTAGGTCTGTGTAGTGTTCACTGACAAAATTTTGTTGGACTCATTGTTTCTAGTATTGTGATTTGTGACTAAATTACATTCCCTTGAAGTAACAGATGAAAACCTAGTTGTTTAAGAAAATATTTCCTTTGCTACCCATTTCTTAAAAATCAGCAAAGTTTCTGTTTATTAGTATTACTTGTCTCTTTAAGTTTGGGATTCACACTTTAATACTTCCTTCAAATATACTATGTCAGGAATACATTTATATGTAAGATTTAACTTGACATAGCACTTAGTTGAAATTTTTACGATACAAAAGGCAAACGTTTGATGTCTGTTTTCAGAGTAACGTGCTGCATTTGTTAACCCCTCCCACCAAATATATATTTTTAGAAATAAAAGTGTTTAAACCTGCCTGAGTTCTTAGTGTCTTTCCCCTGTACTGTGGAGCTACACTCTCAACAGTATGTTAGGGTCTAGAAGTTTTGGTTTTATTTTCAGTTTTATGGTATTTTAGGTCATGGATTCATTAGATACTTGCGTTACCCTTGAACTCACAGTGTTGTCCAAGCTGACCTCAGACATGCTGTAGACCTTCTGAGTGCTGGGATTGCAAGTGTGCCACCTGACTAGTACTTTCTTAAAAAGTCATTAGTTTAGAAAATTATTCTGAAAAATTTATGTAGATAAATGAATCATGTAAAAAAATGGATGGTAGCAGAACAATGCTATCTCTAGATAGAATCTCAGTTGCTCAGAAAATAGTCTTAGAAAAAGATCCTTTGTTCTTTTTTGATATGGATTTCATGGTTTAGGCTGATTGCTTTTTTAGCTTTTCTTTTTTTTGTTTAGGTTTGTTTGTTTGTTTGTTTTTGGGTTTTTGTTGTTTGGCGGACTGGGGTTCGAACTTTTGACCTTGCACTTGCCAGGCAGGCACTTGTGCTACGGAGCTATCTGCGTGGCCCCCGCTTTTAGCTTTTCTGATCATAAAGTCTTTTTTGTTTGGGGGGTATTTTTTGGGTTTTGAGTGGGTTTTTTTACTTATTTTTGAGACAGGGTCTTGCTTATCTAGTCCAAGATGGCCTTGAACTCATACCATTCCTCCTATCTCACTGCCCAAGCACTAGGTAGGGTTACAGGTATTTGTCTCCATGCCTGGCTTCATAAAATCTAATTTGATTACAAATTGTCTATCAGTTTATTTTTGAACAGTGTGTAATTTTACATAAATTATAGTCTCTTGCATTCCCCCTTATTTCTACTCTTAAATCTGTAATCCTTGTACTATATCTAATTTCCTACTTATTTCTTATGCGTAGCACTTTGGTTAGTGGTGATCTGTGGAGGAAAAAGAAAGTCACTGGTAATACTATTTAGAGTAAG